>CM061042.1:11885713-12179140 GCA_030762985.1 Adelphocoris suturalis | reverse complement strand
ACAAAATTAAACCTGTTTCAGTAGTTCTTGAATAACTGGGAGGATGTATTCCATATTCAATTTTTGTCCAATGTCTACATGCAATTGATTTTGGCTTATGTAAATTCTCTTTTTCAGAATTGCTGCTGCCAGACCTATAGAACCTGAACACATGGTTGCCAACACACGTGTATCTCAGGTTGTGTACCCTGCTGTTCCTCCTGTACCACCTCCAAGGTAAGTCGGTCTTGTGTTTGCATCAATTCCAATCCTTATAGATCTTAGTCTAGTCTTAGTGATTAGTATACATGTCGCAGTCACTTGTTCAAATGCCTAGGCATTTCATTTATTTTTGTCAGGGCATTTCTAGCCGTTGGATTAAATAAAGATCACTGTTTAGACAGTTGATCAAACATGCATATTGACCTTTTGTCATCGAGTGTCTAGTCATCATAAAATGAAAAAAATGAAGCGTGAATAATTAATCAATGACTTAATTTTCATAAACATTTACGTATGTGATAGGAACCCCTCAAATGTCTTGGATCTGTGCTAAGAAAAAGTTTGCCTGTGTAACGGGCTATGCTTGAAGAAGTCAGCAGCCTAGACCAAAACTTCAGGGTTGGGAATAGGGTTTTCACAACATAACAACTACAAGTTTCACTGGTGAGATCTATATTCTACCGTCTGCCGTTGGAATACGAATGACAGACCCCCTCCCTTGGGGTGGTACCTATCTTGTCTTGCCCAAACGGACTATGCCCCTGAACTGCTCCCAAAACTCTGCCCAACTGCGACCTGAGGCTCCCTGCTGGCAAGAACCTGATGGAAACTGGCTAATGCCCTAAATAATTAAAGCCCAGGGACGGGCTCAAGACTAAACCCAGGGAAGTGTTACCTCCATGCATGCAGGAGGTAGAACGAGAAGAAGACAAAGACAAGATAAGGTATCACTCCTTAGTGGGTGACGTCACTGATAGTGGTTCACTGACATTTGCCAGACTCCCTTTGGATAATGATGATTTTGGACAATTTAAATGGGTCAAAAAATATGGATGGAGGAGCGGAATGTCTGATTACGGGCAAATTGTAGTACGACGTGGGGCATTCGTATTCCATCAGCAGAAGGTAGAATATACATCTCACCAGTGCAACTTGTAGTTGGTCTGTTGTGAAAACCCTATTCCCAACCCTGAAGTTTTGGTCAAGGCTGCTGACTTCTTCCAGCATAGCCCGTTACTCATGTTATTGTTACGATCACATATTCTCGTGCAGCATCTGCTTTAGCCCAGAATGGCCAGAGTTGTTATATTATTTCTCTCAATGGGAAACTGCTCTAGCCTGTAGATGTCGTCTACAACTGGTTGCACGAATTCCCAATCCTTCAAATCAACATTCTTCGTATCAATGGCAGCGGTTGCCTATGCACATACATGGGACTCTAACAACCACATCCATTATCCTACTGTATTTCCTTATACTAACAATGCTGTTCTGCACAATCCTTCGCAAATATAAGGAAGCTGATGATTTGTCATACCCAATTGGCATGGGGTTTTATATTCCATTACTACCAACATCTCAACGGCATAAAATAAGAATTTCTTCTTTCTTAAATTTCATTATAGTTAATTTAAAAATTCTTGTTGGTAGGCCAATAATTGATTCTAACGTGTTTTCTGTGACAGACCATCACTCACGAAGCAGGACAGCGGCCCTCGAGAACACATCATACCTATCCAGATTGAAGGAAGAGATGAGCCACCACGCGACAGGTCTGAACGTGCACAGTCAGAGAAGCCGCCCACCTTGGCCTCCCGCCAGGCGTCCATCTCTTCAAGAGCAAGCTCATCCAGGTTAATAAAATGTTTTCCTGTAAAAATGCTTCCCCATTTTTCATTTCTTCGTGGCTATCTGAATTGACGAGTTTCTTTTCGCTGGTTTTTCAGTTTGGGTCGTCAAGATTCCGACTGCAGCAACGTTTCTATGTCTACGATTACTACTTCTGAACCCATTAGAAAGAGTCCGAGGGAGGTAATCATCCCCATAGCTGTTGAAGGAGGCGGCTATGTCACGCCTAGTCAAACTACACTCAATAAAATGAGGTATGTGCTGAAACAGAAATAAGTAGGTAGTGGGTACCTTGTACTTCACAATTAAATAAGCACTGCAAATTTGTATGCAAAAGTTCACCACTATTGCCTTAATAAGACTCTAAGGGTCAGTTCCAACAACGAGAGTGAACTCCCGAGTCTAGTAACACAGGATCTAGATATCAACCGCTAGTCAGTGTTTTCACTGTTCCACCATCAATTGTGACAAGTACCTGTCACAAATACTGTTCATTTACTGGAAATTCTAATTTTTACCTTACTCTTACTGCCATGTTGAACATTTAGAATTTTAGTTAACGAGCTTTCAAAGGAAAAGGCCTGAATAGGTGAAGGAAACGAAGGATAAGTGTATTACTTTGAGATAAGTCAAATCTTGACTTACTGGTTTACTTGTAGCAGGTTGAGTTTAGACATCCACTAGAATGAAGATTTCGCTATAAATTTGGAAGGTTTAAATCATGAAAACGCTAGCAACATCTGTGAGATCTGCTTGTAACCAGAGAATCTGATACAAACTCGCTAGAGTGCATATAAATCTTATTATTTCGTATTATAACGTCAACTGTTCATTTACTGGAAATATTTAATCATTGATCACTCCCCATAACCAGATCTACATCGATCTTTTTCATTTATGTTTTGATTTTCATCCGTAGTTCGGTGTCCGAGAGCGAAGAAGACCTACCATTGAGAGGTTTTGGTCTCCACAGCACTCGGCGAAGACTCCCACAGCTGGAAACAGCTGACAGCATCTCATCTGATGAGGATGACGGCGATTTTGAAGCAATTTCCACCGAAAATCTGTTCTCAACTCTTCTGGCTAGGGTAATCCCCTTTTTAGATATTTGAAGTTTTTTTGTATATTTGAAATTATCCAGTAAAGGTAGCTGACCTGAATGTCTTACTAACAACATACAAGAGCTGTTCCATATCTAACTGCATTTGAGGAATATAGCGTATTTTTTTAGACAAATTCAAAACGATTTCGTTACATTTCAATTTGTTTCCTTTGTTTGAATTTAACTAAAATTCAATATTGTTCAGAAATTTCTCAGATAGAATTATAAGTTCAGCATACACATAAATATTTGAAGTTTCTGTCTAGATTCTTTACTTCAATATTACTTTTTTCTGTTTACAGATGAGAAATTTGACGCAGAGATTGGACGAAGGTCGTCCTACGTTTCCTAGGCTATTCAACCCTATGTTTGAGCCGAGGTGAGCCCCTCATTAGAGAATTCCTAAACAATAAGACTATTAGGATAAGGTGCTTGGGGATTTTGTCATCTGGGGCGAGCCACAGCGTATGCTAACCTGATTGAGTCAAGAGGGTCTAATTAGTGTTTTATGTTTACCTTTTAGCTGCTGTGCACGGCTGAGCCAGCTGGCGCCAGCTATCTACATGCTTCTACGCTCATTCAGGTTCTCTGTGCTAAATACTTTTTTACAAGCTACATGCAATTTGGTCAATCTCGATGATTGGTCATTGATGTTGCTGGCCAGAACTCCACTTCTATTGTCCATGAAATTGTGAAAAACAATTTTTGGCTCGGAATTATCCCATGTATAGTCCCTTACTTGTTCGGCTTTTGGTTCCTCTTCGTCATCAGAATCGCTGCTGGAATCATTGGGACGTCAGCAAACAGGTAACTCAACAGGGAACATCGAAGGGAAACTTTGGGGTTGAACCATTACAAAACAAATCACGAAATAATTCATCTTTGTCATCACTATTTTCGAGAATATTCAATAGTTCCTGTTCAGTGTAAACAATGACAACATCGTGAGTTCACTTTTTTTGTGAATGCCAGGGAAATCAAAACAACCAAACTGTTATCAAGCAGATAAGATGGCAACAATCGTCTTTAATCATCGTTGGATCCAAGCAGTGCTGTTCCTGTAGGGCAGGGGTGCTCAAACTTGAACTGCTGGCGATCTACCTCAATATTTTTAGACTACTTACGATCGACTCTGAGAGGCTGCAAGTATGTGTGATGCAGGGTTGTCGTACATACACGATACACCCAACCTACCTAGGTAGGGTGTACCGTAGCATATATAGATATTAGCTTTCCGCACAATTTACATTATTTTAGTCAAGGTTTGGGTTAGGTTTACTTAAGTTCTTCTCTACAATATCAATGAAAAAACTCCTAGTTATTCAAAATTGCGAGTTTATTTGTTGTTACAAAACAAAAGAGTAACATATTGTGTTAAACTCAACTAAGGAGTGACTTCGGATGTTGAAGCGTGGCACTGCATGTCCTCAGCATACTTTTCATAAGATGGTCCGTAACCACTGAGTGCCAATCGCAAGCAAGATGGCATATGATCGTCAGTTAGTCGATTGAGATATTTTGACTTAATTATCTTCATTTCAGAAAATGCAGACTCGCACAAGTAAGTTGACAGACATTGCCGTCAGTTGAAGGGCGATTTGCCTTAGATTCGGATATTTATCTTCAGATATAAAACACCAGAAATTTGTATCAGATGCTGTAGCTTTGAGATGTATATCTGATATAATCTGCACCAACTCATTTTCAACAGAACATGAGTTCATATTAAACTGACTTGCTACTTCAGTAGCTAATTCCTCAATGTTTTTACATGAAAAAGGATAACTCATAAATGATGCTATATTTGCCAATTTACTGCAATCATAAAAACGCATTTCGAATTGTCCCAAAATATTTGATAATTCAGCCTCATACGTATCATAATTCAACTGAGGAATCCTTGCTTTCAAAGACGGAAAATGTTTCAGATCCTTTCTTTTCAGTTGATCTATCATAAGTTGCACTTTACTTTTGAATGCGTTTACTGCGCTAATCATCTCAATAATAGTTTTTCCTTTACCTTGAAGCTCCAAGTTAATGGTGTTTAAGTGCATTGTGATGTCAGTCAAAAATGCCAAATCAGTCAGCCATTTTTCGTTTTTCAACATCTCAGTGTCATCACCTCTTTCGTCTAGAAAAGCTGTTATTTCGGGCAATAATTCTTGAAACCTTTCTAGGAATTTTCCGCGACTCAACCACCTGACGTCCGTGTGAAGAACTAAATCAGTGTGTTCAGCTGACTCCCTATCTTCCAACTGCAACTTAAAGAGCCGCCGTTGCAAGCTACGTGCACGGATGGAATTCTCAATTTTTGTTGCAATGCCCATAATTTCCCTCCGTGTTTAAAACTTTTGAACACAGAACTTGTTGATGTATAATGCAATGGAATGAAAAAAATGATGGGAATTCTTCATTAGCTCGACACAATGCCACAAAACCGTTCTTGTTTCCAGTCATTGCTGGTGCTCCATCGGTTGTAATGCTCACTAATTTATATATTGGTAGCTTGTGGTTTTTTACTAAATTGATGAAAACGTCATATATATCTTCGCCACGGGTCTTCCCCTTCAGAGGAATGATTGTCAAAAATATCAATTATTGAGAATGATCATCTGTGTGTACACAATTATTCAAATAACCATGCTTATGACTCAGCTTGTTGGCCATGCACTTCGCAGTAGTTAACATAATATGGTTGGATAAATCGAGAGCTTTCGAACGAATGGTCAACGAATTTTGTGGGATGAAAAACGACGAAGTACCATATCCCTAGCAACGACTCGGTTGTAAGCGGAAATCATCAGAAAAAAAACGTTGCAGATTTGCGTGTCGTGTCGGAATTCACAGAACGACCCCCAGCCCTAAAACATTAAACATGTTAAATTCTTCCTTAGCCAACATGTCATTGAATACCATCCGAATAAAAATACACAGCTGGGCAGTGTCTGTCATATCGGTGGATTCGTCGAAATGTAAAGAAAAGTATCTACATTCCATGATATTATGTTTTAGTTTATCTGCGATGTCCTGACTCATGACTTCAATACGCCTTGTGACAGTCGGACGAGATAACTGAAGTTCTCTAATAGCAGACATGATTCCTGTTAACATGTTTAATGTTTTAGGGCTGGGGGTCGTTCTGTGAATTCCGACACGACACGCAAATCTGCAACGTTTTTAACATGTTTAATGTTTTAGGGCTGGGGGTCATTCTGTGAATTCCGACACGACACGCAAATGTGCAACGTTTTTTTCTGATGATTTCCGCTTACAACCGAGTCGTTGCTAGGGAAATGGTACTTCGTCGTTTTTCATCCCACAAAATTCGTTGACCATTCGTTCGAAAGCTCTCGATTTATCCAACCATATTATGTTAACTACTGCGAAGTGCGTGGCCAACAAGCTGAGTTATGAGCATGGTTATTTGAATAATTGTTTACACACAGGTGATCATTCTCAATTATTGATATTGTGAACATGATTGCAACCGCTTGTAAATTTCTGATGATTTCATTGAGTGAACATTAAACATGATTTAATGTTTTTCCCTCTCAAGGGAGAAATTATGATTTTTTTCTGATGATTTCCGCTTACAACCGAGTCGTTGCTAGGGAAATGGTACTTCGTCGTTTTTCATCCCACAAAATTCGATGACCATTCGTTCGAAAGCTCTCGATTTATCCAACCATATTATGTTAACTACTGCGAAGTGCGTGGCCAACAAGCTGAGTTATAAGCATGGTTATTTGAATAATTGTGTACACTCAGGTGATCATTCTCAATAATTGATATTGTGAACATGATTGCAACCGCTTGTTAATTTCTGATGATTTCATTGAGTTGGTGTTTCGATGATTTGATTCATAGCAGGTGATCCGAATATTGCGAGAACGGTTTGATTTGTGAAGCGGTGGTTAAATCATTTTAATAGGTAATTTCTATACTTTACACTCTAGGAAGCTGTAATTTTGTATGTAGCCTCTTCAGGACATTTACTTGACGATGCCCAGGGTCCGGATCAGATGAGTGGCTCTTAAAGCTATTTTTTATGCTTTACACTCTAGCAAGCTGTAATTTCGCTTGTAGCCTCTTTAGGACATTTACTTGACGATGCCCAGGGTCCGGATCAGATGAGTGGCTCTTAAAGCTATTTTTTATGCTTTACACTCTAGCAAGCTGTAATTTCGCATGTTGCCTCGTTAGGACTTTTACTTGACGATGCCCAGGATCTGGATCAGATGAGTGGCTCTTAAAGCTATTTTTTATGCTTTACACTCTAGGAAGCTGTAATTTCGTATGTAGCCTCTTTAGGACATTTACTTGACGATGCCCAGGGTCCGGATCAGATGAGTGGCTCTTAGAGCTAATTTCTATGCTTTACACTCTAGGAAGCTGTAATTTCGTATGTAGCCTCTTTAGGACATTTACTTGACGATGCCCAGGGTCCGGATCAGATGAGTGGCTCTTAGAGCTAATTTCTATGCTTTACACTCTAGGAAGCTGTAATTTCGTATGTAGCCTCTTCAGGACATTTACTTGACGATGCCCAGGGTCCGGATCAGATGAGTGGCTCTTAGAGCTAATTTCTATGCTTTACACTCTAGGAAGCTGTTATTTCGTATGTAGCCTCTTTAAGACATTTACTTGACGATGCCCAGGGTCCGGATCAGCTGAGTGGCTCTTAGAGCTTGCATACGAGTCTGCAACTAAAGACATAAAATGTCCCAATGTGTTGCAGACTCGTATGCAAGCCTACTTTGGTATGAGTCCCATCGGAAATATCTAATGGTAAAAAAAAATGTATATAAATATAATAAATTCTTTTGGTTAATTAGAATCTTTTCTTTTTTCTTGACCTTAAAAAACTATATCTAATTTCTCCCTTGCGAGGGAAAAACATTAAACATGAATTAATGTTTTTCCTCTCAAGGGAGAAATTATGAAATCGTTGTAGTTTTATTTTTAAAATCTCCAAATAAAGTCTCACCCGCTTCAATAAATGCTTCCTTCAAAACCGATCCATCTTCGAATGGTTTCTTGTGTTTTGCCAATATATGAGACATTTTAAATGACGCGATCGTAGCAGCTTTTGATTGTTTGGCTGGTCTTGTGAACATGGTTTGTTCTTTTTTCAAACAAGATATCAAATCACTTACTTTTCGTTTTCTTAATTCACTCTGTGGCGGAAAATCCTTTTCATAGTTTTTATGAACCGTTTTCCTTTGATAAAGCCGCCTTTTGCCGCAAGCAGTGTTATTACGTTATAAATTTTTGTAGTTTAGTTACCTACTTATTAAAAATATTTTTTCTTCTCAAGATCTACTCAAAAAGCACTCGCGATTGACTGGTCGATCGCGATCGACCGTTTGAGCACCCCAGCTGTAGGGGTACTTGTGAAATAAAGACTTATAAACGCAACCGGTAGGTCGAGGGAGCGAGCACGAATATATTCGTGCATAGCACACCAAAGCAGTTTCGAGTAGCCCGAGTATTCTCGGGAATAGCATGGCATATAAGACACTTCCGCCCCAAATATATTCGGGCGTAGCTTTGAAAAGGTTACAGTGACGCTACTTATCTTCAAGTAACGCTGAACCACCAAGGGGATTTTCTCGCCTATCCCATGTGTTCAGTTTCCAGCATTTTCAAGTTTCTCAGTTCTTTTCTTATTCACGGAAAGATTTTGCATTGGCAGATTTTGAAAATTTATGAAGAAATAAATGAATATAACTTTCATGAATACCAACAAGAAATGAATATCACTGTTATGGGTGTGTAAGGTTACTGAACGGGATCGGAAAGAAAAACACCTTTAGGTTTCACGGGATCCAGACTCAAAAAGTTTAATGAGAAAAATATGAGAAGGCGGTAAAGTGGGAGAGCAAACTGACTTACGGAAAACGAATACGGAATGGCGATTTTCGCCCGCCCAGTCCACAGGAATGTTCATAGCGCTAGTGTTCGATACAGTGGCAACATGATAAAAAAATTACACAGTAAATTTTAATGTCAATTTACCACTTTCACCGCACTTATGAGAGTTCAGATCGGAAACTAATTTGGGAATAATTAGGGAAAGGAAAATTATCATAGTTCCGTCCTGAAGTATACAACTTGGATTCAACTTGGAGCGACAATAGCGCTCTTTTGGTAATTTTAAAAAACATGCGGCTAACTCCATTTCAGTCCCGTGGCGGTAAATACAAATTTGGATAGGGCCAAACAGTTACTTTGCGATAGGGAGGAAGAGATGAGATGAGATAGGTTGGTTCGGGATAAAGCGTCTTATGTTTAGGTGAAATAAATTTGTCCTATTGGGGATGAGGGATCTGCCCGCACATGCGCAGTAGTGTTTTCCGTTCACGATAAGGCGCCTCATCTCCATCTCTCTATCGCTTTAGGAACTCTCTATTATTCGCATTTATTGCTTGGTTTTCCTTTAAGTCTTAGCCATTTCCCTATTTCATTACAACATTTTCAGTTTCACGCTTTTTTATGATCAGTAATCGATTTATTTACTTTGGTTGGCCCTTACAGTTTATACTTACAGTTGAAAAGTCTTCTCATGATACCTTTGTTGATGTTGGTTTAGCATAACACGGACAAGGACTAGAACTTTGTAAGTAAAATAATAATTATATATAAATATACTCGGCGCTTCGCGCCTCGCCGGGGGGCTTCGCCCCCCTGGACCCCCTAATCTATACTCGGCGCTTCGCGCCTCGCCGGATCTTTTCTCTTTTGTACTGCGTAGAAAACGAGGATAATTTGCTATGCAATTCTTAGCCTGAATCAACTTAGTTTTGGAATGTAGCCAGGTACGTAAGGAGAGGGAAATTGGTAGCTTGAAATGTGAACATTTATCACATAAATCAAGCGCTTTCCAACGAGTGGCGAACGATTTTTGTGCGATGAAAACTGCGGAAGTTTCATTCCCCTAACAACGGCTAGGTTGTACGTGAAAAACACTGAAATTGTGACACAATCTATAGCAACTACTCGGTTGTACGTGAAAATCATCGTTAATTTCGTTACGGACATTACAAAAATAGTGTTCGAATCGAACTGAATTGGTGTGGGGGATGACAACTGTCAAAGTGAAAATATTGTTGTTTATTAGTGGGCTTTAGATGGATGGAAGAATCTAATTTATTATTATCACTATTCAGGACAGAATTTATATCTAAATCATAAGAAAGACAAAGCAGCTTGAAATGCTTGCATACGAGTCTGCAACACATTGGGACATTTTCATGTGTGTTTTCTTATTGTATTTATTACTAGGCAGATCAATTAAATGGGCCATAAGAGAAACCGCCCACCCGTGGGTACTTAATTGAATTCGCGATCGTGTTGACTCATTGTTCCGACACCCGTGGGTACTTCATTGAATTCGAGCCAGGCTACATCACCTACCCCCCTGCAGACTCGTATGCAAGCTCTAAGAGCCACTCAGCTGATCCGGACCCTGGGCATCGTCACGTAAATGTGCTAAAGAGACTACATAAGAAATTACAGCTTCCTAGAGTGAAAAACATAGAAATTAGCTTCAAAAGCCACTCATCTGATCCGGACCCTAAGCATCGTCAAGTAAATGTCCTAAAGAGGCTACATAAGAAATTACAGCTTCCTAGAGTGTAAAGCATAGAAATTACCTATTAAAATGATTTAACCACCGCTTCACAAATCAAACCGTTCTCGCAATATTTGGATCACCCGCTATGAATCAAATCATCGAAACACCAGCTCAATGAAATCATCAGAAATTAACAAGCGGTGGCAATCATGTTCACAATATCAATTATTGAGAATGATCACCTGAGTGTACACAATTGCTCATAACTCAGCTTGTTGGCCACGCACTTCGCAGTAGTTAATATAGTATGGTTGGATAAATCGAGAGCTTTCGAACGAATGGTCAACGAATTTTGTGGGATGAAAAACGACGAAGTATCATATCCCTAGCAACGACTCGGTTGTAAGCGGAAATCATCACAATTATTGGCGCTACTTTCGTTGCACTCTCGTGGGACATTTTTCGGTAGTTAGGTCACGGCTAAAGCATATTCATGCTAAAAATTATTGGGGGTCGGCCTAAGAATTGCATAGCAATTAATACAATAATAATAAAAAAGTTAACATCGAAATTGGCACAAATATTTAAAACAACGCCACACACTTGTAATCAAGCGTTAGGAGTTTTAGGTGCGTACGACCGGCCTGTAGCATATTGATGGATGATTCCCAAAAATTTGATATTGCAAATTTTTAAAGAAATTTGTTCTTCAATTTGAGAATAATTAACTTCCCAATTATGGCAGGCTAACTTCTTACAAAGATTGCAGCTAGCCATCTCTTCCCTTTTTGGACTAACATTTGAAGCGTTCAAATTTTTAGCAGATACAATTTTCCTGAGTATCTACTACATAACACATACATACCTACCTACTACATAGAAAATGCATTTTGGGAAGTAAAATAGTTGTTATGCGTATTGGAAAAAAGTGTTTAATTATTCGTCTATATCTTAGATCCCTCCTTCCTTTCTTAGATAGCGCTCTCATGATTGATAGTCAACATAAGAAATCCGTGATTTTTCCTCCAAACTTGTAGGTATATAGACAAATATAGTGGGTTGTATTGATCGAATATACCGAAGAATGCATCTATAACTTTAACTTAGCACATGGAAGGTTTAATGATCTAATTGGTTTATCCACAGATTAAGAATAGACTGGTTCAATTCAGGTATCTATGCATCTTTCGATTCTTTTCCCGGACATATTGCGTGTTTTCTTCTGTATTGAGGGGGATATTTTTAGCTTTTGCCCTAGCTAAGATCGTTTAGAATTTGTCTCCATTTTCCTGTGTTGTGTGTAGCGTGCGCACTAGGACGAGGACCTTGTAAGTACCTATGTAGAGCTGCCGGTAGAATTTATTTTTATCTGGGCAATAAATGTGCAATTTATATAGTTTAAATCGATTAGTAAATACTCATGACTCATAAATTTATAGCACTCGTATGAAGACAGTGTAAGTTTCTAGAACATCAAATGACCACATTCTACCGCCTCGTAGTAGTAGAGTCATATCTACACATTTTTAGGGTGGTTTGTAACGATTTCAGCCACCTTGTAGTTTTTCTTTTATAATCATTTTTCATTTCATTATAATGAATCCATAGCTGAATTCAAATCCATATCACTGATAAATTGATCAAATTTAGTGAACTTTTGTATTCACTCGTTCTACAGATACCTCATGACTTAGTATCCAACGATCATCTCTTACACAATCATCATCTCATCACACATACAATCACCATTTAGTGCCACACATGGAGTAATATTTAGAAATTATTTCGTTGCTACTGAGTTTCTCTGCCAATTTTCTGGCATTTTCTTTTTTTTCTGGCAACCCTGATTTTAATTGTCATTTCATTTTCAGGAGGCTGATGGAAACCAAATCATTCGACACTGATCCCACTCCATGGAGAAGGAAATCCGGTATGATGCCAAGCGCTTCCTCCACGCTTCCCCGAGGTAAGAACCCCCCCAACTCCCTGCATGCCTTCTCATTGCATGGTTCAAATTTATTTTTTACCGTAGTAAATTCAATATTTCACCAACCTTTTGTCTCACTTTTTTTCTAGCAAAGCTGTTTAAGGACATTGAACTAAAATAATTGAATAAATCAATGTTTTTATAATTTAAAATGTACGTATGAGTTTATACAAGTAGAAGTTGACCCTTTCTAACGTATCATGAGTTGATTTAAAAAAAATCCTTATTAAATGATAATTACAGCTTTAATTTGCTCTTCTTAATTATTGAATCATGTAAAAATTGAATTTTACATCCAAGGGAGCAGTCATGTACCCTTCCTAGGTCTAATTACTTTAACCAATCTCTTCTACATGCCAATTTCTCCTACTTGTGGTTTGAAGTTGGTTACCTAGTTAGACATAAATGGCTTGAAAAGTTGATAAAACATCGATTCATTTTGCTATGATTTGAGTAATCGCTTACTTACAGCAAATATTTGTACCTATTTCTGTTATTAAGGGATCAACTCTACCTATATGTTGTTTTCCACGATTTCATCTGAACTTGTGAAGTACTTTGTGCTGGTATTGATGACCTTTAGCGAATTTTCTTAGAAAATGAAGCTATTGCAATGGCTCAAAAAATTTATAAATAACAATTTTGAAAAATTGTCTTCATTGACATTCGTTTTGAGACATTCTGAAACGAATCCTTTAGCTTAACATTATTTTTATATATATATATATATATATATATATATATATATATATATATATATATATATGAGATGTGCAGTGAAAGTTGAAACAAATAAAGATGAAACTCACAATTATTGTTGTTAATATTTCGGCGATTGCCTTGGGAAAAAGTACACACAAAACTGTGTTTCATCTCCTGGACTCAACCTCAATGATTGAGTAACTCCAACATAACAACAATGAAACGTTGGATACAAGCTTGGTTCCAGGGAATATTCAAAATCCAAACTCGTAAACGAGTTCCACTATCTGCTTTACAAGCAGATACCATGTTACATGGATATGTCTTTGATTGGGGATTTCATAACATAGCGGTTGTCCTCGAGAGTTGTAAAAAAATCCTTCAACTTTAAACAAATCCCTGGGCCGCATCCCGACTAATTCCAACAAAACAACGGTTTACTTATAGAAATGTTGAAAATAACTGTGGAGAGAAGCCACTACAATGAGTTGTTGTTAACAGTCGACTGTTGTCAATAGGATGAAAATGTTTCCTATGGAGTGGAGTAAATGATGCTATTGCTTAACGTTAAGAATATTGTAACTGGCTT
Organism: Adelphocoris suturalis; assembly: GCA_030762985.1. NCBI lineage: Eukaryota > Metazoa > Arthropoda > Insecta > Hemiptera > Miridae > Adelphocoris > Adelphocoris suturalis. The sequence goes on along the minus strand of CM061042.1, from coordinate 12,165,354 downwards.
ATTAAAATTGTTTATAGTCCAATCAACTTAGTTTAGGAATGTAGCCAGGTACGTAAGGAGGGGGAAATTGGTAGCTTGAGATGTGAACATTTATCACATAAATTAAGCGCTTTCCAACGAGTGGCGAACGATTTCTGTGCGATGAAAACTGCGGAAGTTCCATTCCCCTAGCAACGAATGGGTTGTACGTGAAAAACACTGAAATTGTGACACAAATTTTGCGTCACGGAAATTTTTGGTTGACCCCCCAGAGCAAAGACATATCCATGTCAAAATACTCTTTCTTCTTCTAATTTTGACAAAGACTAATTCGAAATATCAAAAACCTTTTCCTCTTTATTTCTGTGAAATTTCTTTAACTTTAATTAGTATATAGTGCAGTAGCACAGTGTCCGCAATCAAGTACATATATATTATATATATATATATATATATATATATATATATATACGTGCGTGTGTGTGTGTGTGTGTCCTTCCAGACAATAACTCTCCTAAAAAGAGATAAAAATTCCGTTCTTGCGCCAAAAAATCAAGCTTTCCAAACGAAAGGACGAGTTCGTTGGCCAGCATTTTTTGAGCACATTAAATTGATAAAATTTAAAAAAGTGCTGAAAAAATCACTAAAAATAGAAAAAAACGGCTAAAAATCGTTAAATTTATATTTTTTAGCAGAATATTGCTCAAATAAAGTTTATTGACTATAAAATAGAACATTAAAAAATTTATGTGCAAAATTATGCTGAAAAATGTACTTAAATTTCATTAAAATGTGCTAAAAAATCGATAAAAACTCCAAAAAAGTTAAAAATCCAAAATCTCTTTTTGAATTGCATAATAATATTTAGAACGAAATTGTTGCCATAAAATTGGTAGTTAACAATTTCTTTTCCCTCTAAGTCCTTAATTTTTAAAACAATTTAACGTAATGTAGTACGATAATTTACGAAAATTCGCTCATACGATCATGCTGCATGATTGAAATTTTGTTTAATTAAACTACTCTCTCTTATTCGGGGTTCGATGAAGTCGTGGTTCAACAGTAAATGTCACCTTGCGCTCAGTTCTTGTTTATTTTTAGAAAGGAAGTAAACGAATGTATCCGTAGATCTATGTTTTAATATGCCTACAGACAGATCTGGGAATATTTAAATTCGTCAATTTGTGTTTTAATATGTATGAATACAAGTATTCCCACCCTTGTCTGTAGATTGGAATTTTTCGTTATCATAAAAAATTGATATTAGGTTGATTGAAATCGAAATGACATTCATTCATGACATTTCAAATTGACTTACTATTTACTATATTCAAATGCAAACAAGATCTGAGCTGTGCCAATTTCGTTTTTTATTAACTATTATTTTAATACTTTTATGTACTTCCTTCTGTTCCTTTCCCAAAATGAATGATTTTTCCAATAATGGGTGGGTATGGTTATTTACCATTGCATTTACCTAGCATCCTCTTGGCACCCCCACGTATGTATTTGGATATTATGAATTAGGAAATTACTAGTTTCCAATATTTTCCCAAAATGTCGGTACCTATTCTATTTGATTGTGTACTAAATGTTTTTTTCCTGTGCAAAACCGTGAAAATTGCTGTTTCTAATATTCGAGTGTTTCAAAGCATCGGTGAGCATCAGCATCAGTGCATTCAAAACGCGAATCGAAACCAGTAAAATTCTATCATAAAATAATATCTCAAGCTAGTTGACAATGTCTGCTGATCTGCACATGTGTGGAAGAGTGTTGATTTGAAAATATCGTCCAAGACATCAAAGCCTCCTTATGTGTTGGAACAGAAGGTTGAGACCCCCTTGGATGATTAGACACTCTAAAAATAGGACTACAACATTAGGGTACCAGAGCGGAAAAAGGTGTTTCGATTAGAAGAGTTAAGAACAAAAGGACGATATAGGGAATTAGTAGAGAAATGAGCTCTGGCAAATGTCCAGTGTGGAGGACACAATGCTCGTATTTTTAATCGGGTAGGAAGTGAGAGACCGGTGTCGATAAAAAGTTCGAGTTGAACAGCCCTGGGACCCTCGATTTAGATATGGTAAACTCCCAGTGTTAACAAATCCCTTCTAGCTTTGGGAGATTTGTAAAGACCGGATTGGGAAAATTACTGTTATGACTAAAAGTACTGTTATGACTCTCCACTATTACTATATTAAAACATTCCCGTTGTTATGAGTTCCAAGTGCACATTGTCTACAAATATAGTTTTCCGTTTTTTCACAAATGATAAAATCGCGTGCATTATTTTGAACAGTATAATCAAAGGCCATTTTAGTTGGCGACGATCGGAAAAATCGATCCAGTATCAAAGAAGTAAGATCCAGATTCCTTTTCAACATACAATGGATGAAAATCAATTCACTGCTCTTTTATATTCTTTTATTATACTAATTTATAAACATTTATGAAATTGGGATTGTAATCTAGTGAACTTTTCCAAGTTTACAACTCTGGAGCTCATAGTGGTGAAATGAGGGGATATTGCTGCCGTACTAAGAATAGATCCCGTATCTGACCAAACCCTACTTTTGGGGAAATGCGTCTCTACGTTTTGAGTTGAAATTTCCTGATATTAGCTCTATTTTACGTTGTCTCGAGCTCCAAAAGCGCTCATTCCAAAGGACATTGCTCGCTGAATGGCTTGGTGTCGCTGGAAAAACATTATTTTGGTCAGAAAATTGTAAAAAAAACATGTACTAGGCAATTTCCTGTTATCTGGTGCACATACGAGTTTTTTTCGCAATAAGATCTATTTGTTTTTCTAATACAAAATTAGTACTTACTGCTCTACTTGGCGAAAAAAAATTATTTTCTCGTATGTACAGGATACTAGAAGAAACTCGGCGCTGCGCGCCTCGCCAGGGGGCAAGCCCCCTGGACCCCCGGATGCTCACCGTTTGGAGCCTGCGGCTAAAATTCGAGAAACATGGAACATGCTATATATATCGATATATTAATATCGAGATATATATATATATATATATATTATATTATATATATATATATATACTCGGCCCTTCGGGCCTCGCAAGGGGCTCCAAACCACAACCTTCGTCTCACGAGGAAAAAAAAAAAAAAAAATTTCAGGCCTGGCCGGGATTTGAACCCACAACCTTCGTCTCACGAGGAAAAAAAAAAAAATTTTTTTTTCAGGCCTGGCCGGGATTCGAACCCACGACCTCTCGCTTCCCATCTCGGGACAAAAAACGTTACACAAAAAAAGTGGACATTTAAAAAAAATTATTGGGGGTCGGCCTAAGAATTGCATAGCAATTAATATATATATATATATATATATATATATATATATATATATATATATATATATATATATATATATATATATATATATATATATAGGCAATTAGAGGGGGTCTTTCTGGTCCCTGAATCAACATGAGGGGTATTTCTGGTCCCGAGTGGGTCCCGAAAGCGGGCTCCGTTTTCCTGCGCTTTGGTGGTATAAATCGGGGGGTTTTCGGGACCCGCCCTTGTATACCTAGTTATATATATATTGCGGGTCCCGAAAACCCCCTGATTTATACCACCGATGCCATTAATTACTTTCTCTCAATGTGCTCTCTCACTCGCACACATCCACACAGTCACAAACACCATCTGGCAGTGGAAGGGAAATGAACTCCTTAGTTTTTAAATGTCCGCTCATATCCTCAAAGAAGTTAACATTTATCAATCATTGTTCTAACCTGTTTGAAAATGTTACACAACAATAAAAACACATACTTATGTACATCTTAGGTTGAAAAGGTTACATTATGGAAAAAATGAAGGAAAAAGTAAAATATTTATGGAAGTTTTAATTTTCAGACATGATATGCAAGTTTAAGAACATTGGGAACATCTCGTATTGTTTTTTCGAACAAATGTTATTGAACTTGATATTACAGTAGCTTTTATTCCTAAATGTCCCAAAATCTCTGGAAATTTTTGCTATGCTTGATCAATACTTACGAAATTGCTCCATATGCAAATTATTACACAATGGCTTAACCCGGAAACCCCACTACAAATTATTACATAATGGTTTAATGAGAAATCTCACTACAGACTATTACATAACGGCTTAATGAGAACTTCAAAGTGCAAATTATTACAAAATGTCATGAAGAGAAACCTCCGCTGCAAACCATTAAACAATGACATACCTAATGAAAAACCTCCCACTACAAATTATTACACAGCGGCTTAATGAGGCATCCTTCTGCAAATTATTACACAATGGCTTAATGAGAAAACCTCACTGCAAATTATTACACAATTCCTTAACACGGAAACACTCACTGTAAATTATTACACAATGGCAAATCATGAAAATCCTCCCACTGTAAATTATTACCCAACGGTTCAATTTGGAAGCTTAATTTGGAGGCTTAATTTGGAAGGCCACGGTAATAGAAAATTCTTTAAATATCTCATAGGAAAGATTGACAGCCAGAGTGTGATTTTCGCCATGAAGATGCTTCCCAACAAAATATTTACCATATATTTCAAGAATGTTCTGCAACAAGATCCGAATTGAATTAGTTTCTGAGAAGTCAACACATCGACGAAGCAAACTCAATACAGTCATTTTTGAAAATAAATATCCATGAAATAGAAAAATTGAATGAAATGTACGAATGGATTCAACACCGAAAACGCTGCAAATTATTACACAAAGGTTTATTATTTCTTTATTAGATAACCCTTCTACGTAAATCACTTAGGTATCTATGTTTATTAGACGTATTCTGTGGTACTTTGGTGCCAACTTTGCAGAAAGGTGTGTGGAAATTTTTTCTGCAACGAACTCATACAAATTTGGTATCATTCGACTCGTTACGATGTCTACTACTCGTTACTGGGAAGGGCGAGAAAGTTTGATCTTTTTTTGGGAATGGTACACTGCTTTTTAGGTTAAAGAAATGGTGCCGGCTCTACTTTCATAAATCCATTAAAAAAAGTAAATCGGTTTGAACACCAACTGTGGTGTCAATGCGTTTCTGTATCATGATCCGCGTCGGACAGAATTCGTTTCCCCGTGTTTACCTCACAATATGAATTGATAGGCCAAAAAATATTGCAAATTTTGTGGTTTTCATAATTTGGATGGATTTATTCTTCTTCTCAGTCTTTTCCAGGGGCTAGTGGTTGTGAAAAATTTATACTTTTCAAAACCTCGTGACGTATTCTTCGAGTTACAACAGTAAGCTTCTCGAAAAATGAACTCTTTTATTTATAAAAAGGCCGAGTATTCTCGTTAGGGACGGTAATGGGTTGGGTAGATCATCTCATAGGGGCCTATGATGAATCTGGGCAGTTTAATACAGGTCCAAGAGAAAAATCTATTTAAAAAAATCATCGGTCAGAATCTCAGCAGTTGACTCGGAAAATATGAACTCAGTAGGTAATTTTCAGTTTCGAAAATCATAATTTATTGATCACAGGGTAGTATTTTGGTATATTATTTTCAATAATGAATGTTGTAGTCGAACCAGAAAAAAATTTACCCCCCTTAAAAATTTTTTGTTTTACGTTTCTAGATATTTAAAACCCGAAAATGAAATGCTAGTAAATAAAATTCGACCGTCCACCGTACGTAGCTTTTCACCGAAACTAAATACTGGACCAAACTAAATGAAACTAGTGTCAAAAGTCGAATTTTTTATAGTCTAGTTGGGACTGAATTCTCGGCATCACTTTCTTTCAATCCTAAAGGGTAGAATCAAAGGGCCGAAATATCAAAAATCAGAATATCGAAAACTTTCCACTGTTTTTATGTTCGTTATTGATAGTCATCCCTTCAATGAATCGAATGAGTCCACTCGGATCGCTTAACATTCAACCATTCGCTTTCCCTAAGGGCTAGAACATGAAAGAAAAAAAAAAAGAAAAACAACTTCAACACGAATATGAATGCAAAAATCTCTGAACATAGTAAAAATTGCCTATAATAGTAAGCATAGTAAGTAAGCCTGAACATAATAAACTGTGACGGCCGAATCAACTGATGTAATTTACAATGCCATTATCTTTACAAGAGTTCCTTTTGAAACGAGGTTTTCAAAATATCTTATGTCTTATATTTGCGGACAAGTGAAACTTAGGTGTGTGTTTTACTGTATCTGATTAAATTTCAGTTGTTCAATCGGTGGATTTCCTCGTCGTGTATATATACAGTATGTTGCACCATTGAAGGTATTTTGACATCAGCTTTTCTTTCGTACAGAGGGACTAAGAAAGATTGATGTTCACGAAGTCATCACATACTAAAAGGTATAGCGACACATTGATCAGCTGAAGGATCCTCATGGGTAATTCCTTTCTAATCGATACACTGTGCTAAAATATAAGTAGTATAGCTCTTTTTATGGCATCTAGAATACAATTACAAGGTAACAAGGCGCCGAGTTTAGATAATGTATCAGAGACAACATCTTATGAACATAGATGAATGAATTACGTGGGAGGGTTATCTAGTTCAGAAATAATAATGTCCAGTCTTCATTCAACTTCATGTTCAGTCTTTTTCAACTTCAAGGTAAATAACATTTTTTGAAATGGCAAACTTAAGTAAAAATCAGCTACCTACCAGTTTTATAAAATAACCGGTAACTGAAATCGTGAACTAACTCGTAAGTGAGTCAGATTCTCAACAGTGCGTCAGGTTTTGAGGATACCATATCAATAAAGTATGTACCATTTTATCAAGGTAAATTTTCTCTTGATCATCTTCTCCCGAGTAAAATGCGCAGGAGGGCTGTTGGGTTGCACTTTGTGTTCAATAACCACTAGTCTACTCGTACACGTGCCCTTTAAAAATTAGAGGTTTCCTCCCAAAAAGGAGGCCGTATCCGTTTTATAAGCTGATTTTTTTTTTTTTTTTTTTTCTTCTTTTTTTTTTCTTCTTCTTCTAGATTGAATCACTGCCAAGTTTTTCTTCAAGGCTTCTTGCATCAATTTTAGTTTGACTAGAAAGCTGATGTGGGAGGCTCTTTTATGATTGCGCACAGTCTAATTAACGAAAAAATTATTAATACCAAGCTTGTAATTCTAGTGTTCACCTTATTTTAGGTTCAATTTCAGTTGTAATAGCTATTGGGTACCTGCGTGACTGCTTCATAATGTCTAAATGAACTTCTATTATAAGATTGCAAGTAGGGCTGGTAAGAGTAATTTGGAAGTATTACTTCAGTAATATGGTATCGTCAGAACCTGACGCACTGTTGAGGTCATCACTCACTCACGGGGGCAAACGCTCAACAGCCCAAGGTCGGAAGCGACTATAAGTACATGAACCAGAGCGCTCTTGGTGAGGATGAGTTCAACGAAAAAGAGTCAAGCGAAGGTCATGAGAAAAATCGAGTTACACAATTTCGAAATTTCCCCTCAACTCCCTGCGGCCAATAAAATTGAGAAACTGAGGTTTATAGAAACTTGAATAGATGGAGAGCATGAGAAAAAAATGGACCTAAAAAATACATTACATTTTTTTTTATTTTTTTATTTTTTTTTAATGCATTATTATTATTTTTTTTTTTAATGCATTTTTATTAGAAAGTTAGGGCTGAGTTACAGGGACAGTCAAGAGGTGTTGGAACTTACAGTGTTTGAAAATAGTAATAACCGCATAGTGAGTGAAGAAATTGTTATAGGTGCTGATCAAGTCGACATTCATTAGTAACTGTCGGGGCTGAAAAATCGACATTAAAAGATGAATTAGATTGACTTGGCACCTTTTCGTATAAATGCCCATCTAAACTCGGCTCCACGCGCCTCTATACCTTGTAATTGTATTCTAGATGCCATAAAAAGAGCTCCATTTATAATTCAGCACGGTAGATCGATTAGGAAAGAAATTAGCCACAAGAGTCCTTCTGCTGACCAATGTGCCTCCATACCTTGTAATTCACTTCTAGAGTGACTTCATCTTGAATATAACTCCGTGAACACCAAACTTTACTAGTACCTTTGTATGAATCAAAAGCTGATAAAGCAATAAAAGCTGAAACGACGTAGAAATCCACTGATAGATCAACTGAAGTTAAACGGGATAAAATAGAACACCTACCTACGCTTCACTTGTCTGCAAACATTTAACGTAAGTCATGAACCATTGCTATTATATCAGCTGATTCTTTCGTCACTTGACGCTTGGACGCTTGGACACTTGAGGGAATTCAGGGTGTTATTTTTTTATTTATTACTGTTATTTCCAAAGTTTTTGATATTCTGATTTTTCAATATATCAGCCCTTTGATTCCACCTTTAAGATAAACAGACAGCGATGCCTCGAACTCTGTCTTAATTAGACCCCAAATGTGATTTATGACCCATGTTTCATCAAGTGTGATCCAGTAGTTTCGGAGAAAAGCTCTGGACGGAATTTTTTTTCTTTCGAATTATGGATTCTAATCATCTTGAAACACAAATCATAAAATCGCGAGGGGGGGATGAAAATTATTTTTTGCCTTGTTCGATTAGAAAGGTTCATTATTGAAAATAATAAACCATATACAACTGTAAGATCTACTTCAATACCAACCACAAAACGCCCTGTGACCGACATAAGTCTCTAAAGACCTACGACATTTAAAAGATAATAGAAGAAGAAGGAGAAGTGCCTACACCTTGTTTCACCTAGTTCACCAAGTCACACTTAGTTTCTTCTACTAACATACAGGTTAAGGGGAGACCGGATAGGATGTAAAAAATTGGTAAGTATTTTTCTCAGCCATTTTTAGGACAATTTTGATGGAGTTAGTGGCATTTTCCTATGGAAACAGTACCATACTGCAAATCACAATTTAAAATCCAATTTTTGAAAATTTTGCTAAAAAAAAAAAAAAAAAAAAAAAAATCTTTTTTTGCATGAATTTGTAATTTGAATTAAATAAATAATGCCCATGGCTAAAAACATTGTGGTTTTCAGTAGGTAATATTAAAAATAAACTAATGCCATATCTATCGCATCAACATAGAGAATAAATTAGCTGAGAAAAATTTGTTATCAGGTAACGGGGAATTTGAGGTATGCATAGGCCGCGGGGGGGGGGGGGGGGGGGGGGGTGGATTGTCAAAGTCACGCATGCTCCCGCCCAAGACGGCTGGCTGATCCGTTCCTTCGCTACCTCCCTATCGACTCATCCTAGGTGCCGGGATTTTATGACGAGCTTGGTTCACTTCACTTTTCCTCAGAATAGATATGTGTTCATAATATCGGTACCTACCTTTCGCTTGGTCACTACAGAAGTCCCACAAAAATTATCTTGTCTCCAAAATTACCAGTGCATTGTTCCCGCCAAAACGGCAGACCAACAGCAGACTTCACAGCACCACTCAACAGGGGGTCTTCTAAGATCATTAACCCCCCTAGCTCGCGCCAAACTCTCCACGCCCTCCCCCATCTACCCTTGAGTTCAGTTTTCAAGCTTTGTACTCGTAATCAAAACAGGGAACCTTCATATCTGCAGTCTGCAAGAGGGGGAGGGGGAGGGATGATCTTAGAGGACCCCCTGTTGAGTGTTGCCGTGACGTCTGCTGTTGGTCTGCCATTTTGGCGGGAACAATGCACTGGTAATTTTGGAGACAAGATTATTTTTGTGTGAGTTCTGTAGTGAGGTAGTAAAATGGTAGGTAGGTACCGATATTATGTATACATGTCTATTCTGAAGAAAAGTGAAGTGAACCGAGCTTGTCAATAAATCCAGGCACCGAAGATGAGTAGATAGAGAGGTAGCGAGGGGACGGATCAGGCACCCGTCATGGGCGGGCAGGTGATACAATCCCCTGGGAGGGGGAAGGTAGTGGACACGGGGTGAACAGTGAGCGCAATAATACCATCTACCAGTAGCCGGCTGAACTTGCGTGACTTTGACAATCCACTCCCACCCCCGTATGGCCTATGAATATCTCGGAATTCCCCGTTACCTGATAACAAAAATTTCTCAGCTAATTTATTCCATATGTTGATGCGATAGATGACATTCGTTTCTTTATAATATTAACTACTGAACACCACAACTTTTTTAGCCATGTGTATTTTTTATTTAATTAAAATTTCAAATTCATGCAAAAAAAAAAAAAAAATGTTTAGCGAAATTTCCAAAATTGGATTTTAAATGGTGAGTTGCAGTATGGAACTGTTTCCATAGGAAAATGCCGCAAACTCCATCAAAATTGTCCTAAAAATGGCTGAGAAAAATACTTACAAATTTTTTACATCCTATCCGGTCCCTCCTTAACCTGTTTGTTAGTAGAAGAAACTAGGTGAACTAGTTGAAACTTGGTGTAGGCACTTCTCTTTCTTCTTCTATTATCTTTTAAATGTCGGGCACAGGGCGTTTCGTGGTTGGTGTTGAAGTAGATCTTACAGTTGTATATTGGTTATTATTTTCAATAATGAACCTTTGTAATCGAACAAGACAAAAAATAATTTTAATCCCCCTCAAGATTTTATGTTTCGGGTTTCAAGATGATTTGTGACAGTTCCCGCAATATCCAAGAGAATGCGCTGCACGTCTGTCGCTTTGGAGCCAGGCGGCCCATTCTCACGTTGTCGAATTGCTATGGTTGGCGATAGATGAGGATCCGAGAAACAGAAAATGATCTTCTCCGAACAAAGCACAGATGCTATTAGTACGAGTTGTATCTCTTATGGTACTGTTGACCCACCTCTCTCTCTATGTGTGTGGATTTAGGCCCCCATTGCACCTTTAGGGACTCCAAGTTCGTTATAGATTAGAATCCCAAAATTAAAAAAAAAAAAAAAAAAAATCCGTCCAGAGCTTTTCTCCGAAACTACTGGATCACACTTGATGAAACATGGGTCAAAAATCACATTAGGGGTCTAATTAAGACAGAGTTCGAGGCATCGCTGTCTGTTTGTCTTAAAAGGTGGAATCAAAGGGCTGATATATTGAAAAATCAGAATATCGAAAACTTTGGAAATAACAGTAATAAATAAAAAAATGACACCCTGAGGGAATAGCGTCAAGTGGACGAAAGACGTCCAAGTGTCCAAGCGTCCAAGCGTCAAAAGACGAAAGAATCAGCTGATATAATAGCAATGGTTCATGACTTACGTTAAATGTTTGCAGACAAGTGAAGCGTAGGTAGGTGTTCTATTTTATCCCGTTTAACTTCAGTTGATCTAACAGTGGATTTCTACGTCGTTTCAGCTTTTATTGCTTTATCAGCTTTCGATTCATACAAAGGGACTAGTAAAGTTTGGTGTTCACGGAGTTATATTCAAGACGAAGTCACTCTAGAAGTGAATTACAAGGTATGGAGGCACATTGGTCAGCAGAAGGACTCTTGTGGCTAATTTCTTTCCTAATCGATCTACCGTGCTGAATTATAAATGGAGCTCTTTTTATGGCATCTAGAATACAATTACAAGGTATAGAGGCGCGTGGAGCCGAGTTTAGATGGGCATTTATACGAAAAGGTGCCAAGTCAATGTAATTCATCTTTTAATGTTGATTTTTCAGCCCCGACAGTTACTAATGAATGTCGAATGGATCAGCACCTATAACAATTTCTTCTCTCACTATGCGATTATTACTATTTTCAAACACTGTAAGTTCCAACACCTTTTGACTGTCTCTGTAACTCAGCCCTAACTTTCTAATAAAAATGAAAATTTCATGGGGTAATGTATTTTTCAGGTCCAACTGAAAACTTTTCATGCTCTCCATCTATTCTAGTTCTCAATTCTCAATTTTATTGGCCGCAGGGAATGGAGGGGAAATTTCGAAATTGTATAACTTGATTTTTCTCATGACCGTCGCTTGACTCTTTTTCGTTGAACTCCGCCTCACCAATAGCGCTCTGGTTCATGTACTTATAGTCGTTTCCGACCTTGGGCTGTTGAGCGTTCTCGTGAATGAGTGATTACCTCAACAGTGCGTCAGGTTCTGACGATACCATATTACTGAAGTAATACTTCCAAATTACTCTTACCAGCCCTACTTGCAATCTTATAATAGAAGTTCATTTAGACATTATGAAGCAGTCGCAGGTACCCAATAGCTATTACAACTGAAATTGAACCCAAAATAAGCTGAACACTAAAATTACAAGTTTGATATCAATTATTTTAACACAGAATGTGTTTTAGCCATGGACTAACTAGCCGAAAATGGAACGCGGGATGGTAACGAAATGTGTGACGGATGATTTTCACGTACAACCGAGTCGTTGCTAGGGATATGGTACTTCGTCGTTTTTCATCCCACAAAATTCGTTGACCATTCGTTCGAAAGCTCTCGATTTATCCAACAATATTATGTTAACTACTGCGAAGTGCGTGTCCAACAAACTGAGTTATGAGCATGGTTATATAAATAATTGTTTACACACAGGTGATCATTCTCAATAATTGATATTGTGAACATGATTGCAACCGCTTGTTAATTTCTGATGATTTCTCAGGGTCCGGATCAGATGTGTGGCTCTTAAAGCTAATTTCTATGCTTTACACTCTAGGAAGCTGTAATTTCGTATGTAGCCTCTTTAGGACATTTACTTGACGATGTCCAGGGTCCGGATCAGATGAGTGGCTTTTAAAGCTAATTTCTATACTTTACACTCTAGGAAGCTGTAATTTCGTATGTAGCCTCTTTAGGACATTTACTTGATAAATCGCTCTTGATTTATCACGAATTTATTTCGTATTTTTTTTCGTAGTTTCATACTATAACTATATAAATTGATGTTATTAATGAATAGTAAACAATGACGCTTGTTTGGTTGTCACTTGGTTGCGCGACAACGCAAACACATTCTGTGTTTCAATAATTTCGTCCGAAGTATGTAAATAGAGGTAACCGGGGGTCCAGGGGGCTTGCCCCCTGGCGAGGCGCGGAGCGCCGAGTTTTCGTTAATTAGACTTTGCGCAATCAGAAAAGAGCCTCCCACATCAGCTTTCTAATCAAATCTTATAATAGAAGTTCATTTAGACATTATGAAGCAGTTCCGCAGGTACCCAATAGCTATTACAACTGAAATTGAACCCAAAATAAGCTGAACACTAAAATTACAAATTTGATATCTATTATTTTTTCGTTAATTAGACTGTGCGCAATCATAAAAGAGCCTCCCACATCAGCTTTCTAATCAAACTAAAATTGATGCAAGAAGCCTTGAAGAAAAACTAGGCAGTGATTCAATCTGAAAAAGTTGAGAAAAAGAAGAAAGGGACATGAAGAAGAAATTTTTAAAAAAATCAGCTTATAAAACGGATACGTCTTCCTCCTTTTTGGGATTACACTTCCAATTTTTGAAGGGCACGTGTACGAGTAGATTAGTGGTTAATGAACACAAAGTGCAACTCAACAGCCCTCCTGCGCATTTTACTCGGGAGAAGATGATCATGAGAAAATTTACCTTGATAAAATGGTACATACTTTAGTGATATGATATCCTCAAAACCTGACGCACTGTTGAGAATCTGACTCACGAGTTAGTTCACGATTTCAGTTTCCGGTTATTTTATAAAACTGGTAGTTAAGTTTTACTTAAGTTTGCCATTTCAAAAAATGTTATTTACCTTGAAGTTGAAGAAGACTGAACATGAAGTTGGACGAAGACTGAACATTATTTTTAAAAACGCTACAAATTATAACACAAGGTTTATTATTTCTGAACTAGATAACCCTTCTACGTAAATCACTCATCTATGTCCATAAGATGTTGTCTCTGGTACATTATCCTATTTCGGCGGTTTGTTAACTTGTAATTGTATTCTAAATGCCATAAAAAGAGCTAGGTATACTACTTATATTTCAGCACGGTATATCGATTAGAAAGGAATTACCCACAAGGATCCTTCAGCTGATCAGTGTGTCTCCATACCTTGTAGTATGTGATGACTTCGTGAACATCAATCCCTCTGTACGAAACAAAAGCTGATGTCAAAATACCTACAATGGTGCAATGTACTGTATATCGACACGACGTGGAAATCCACCGATAGAACAACTGAAATTTAATGAGATACCATAAACACCTACCTACGCTTCACTTGTCCGCAAATATATAACATAAGATTTGAAGGGTCACGGGAAAGAACGATCAGAGTCAATTTTTGGTCCGAAATGAGATAGTGGTGCCATCTTGCAGGTCTTAAAGAAACGCATGTATCGCTTCGGGAAAGAATGATAAAGGTTAGCGTCAAAATACAGAGAGAAAGATTTTAGGTGGCGAAAAAAAAAAAAAGATCAGAGATCGTGCGCTGACGGCTAAAAAGGATCACAGTCCTATTAACCTCACTTGTTGATGATCGGTCGGATTTTATTTACTAGCATTTGATTTTCGGGTTTTAAATATCTAGAAACGTAAAACAACAAAATTTTAAGGGGGGTTAATAATAATTGAAAATAATAAACCAAAATACTACCCTGTGATCAATAAATTATAATTTAACGAAACTGAAAATTACCTACTGAGTTCATATTTTCCGAGTCAACTGCTGAGATTCTGACCGATGATTTTTTTTTTTTTTTTTTTAGGTTTTTCTCTTGAACCTATATTAAACGGCCCAGCTTCATCATAGGCCCTGTGAGATGATCTAACCAACCCATGACCGTCCCTAACGAGAATACTTAAAACTCGGCCTTTTTATAAATAAAAGAGTTCATTTTTTGAGAAGCTTACTGTTGTAACTCGAAGAATACGTCATGAGGTGATGAAAAGTAGACATTTTTCACAACCACTAACACCTGGAAAAGACTGGGAAGAAGAATAAATCCATTAAAATTATAAAAACCACAAAATTTGCAACATTTTTTGGCCTATAAATTCATATTGTGAGGTAAACACCGGGAAACTAATTCTATCCGACGCAGATCATGATACAGAAACGCTTTGACTTCCACAGTTGGTGTTCAAACCGATTTACTTAATTTTAATGGATTTATGAAAGTAGAGCCGGCACCATTCTTTTCATCAACGTTTCTTTAACCTAAAAAGCAGTGTACCATTCCCAAAAAAGGTCAAACTTTCTCGCCGTTTCCAGTAACGAGTAGTAAACATCGTAACGAGTCGAATGATACCAAATTTGTATGATTTCCTTGCAGGAAAAATTTCCACACACCTTTCTGCAAATGTTGGCACCTTTTTGTAGAATGGCCCAGATAATGTACCACAGAATACGTCTAATAAACATAAATAAGTGATTTACGTAGAAGGGCTATCTAATACAGAAATAATAAACCTTTGTGTAATAATTTGCAGCGTTTTCGGTATTGAATCCATTCGTTCATTTCATTCAATTTTTTAATTTCAAGGATATTCATTTTCGAAAATTACTGTATTGAGTTCGCTTCGTCGATGTGTTGACTTCTCAGAAACTAATTCAATTCGGATCTTGTTGCAGAACTTTCTTGAAATATATGGTAAATATTTTGATGGGAAGCATCTTCATGGCGAAAATCACACTCCGGGCTGACAATCTTTCCTATGAGATATTTAAAGAATTTTCTATTACCGTGGCCTTCCAAATTAAGCCTCCAAATTAAGCTTCCAAATTGAACCGTTGGGTAATAATTTACAGTGGGAGGATTTTCATGATTTGCCATTGTGTAATAATTTACAGTGAGTGTTTCCGTGTTAAGGAATTGTGTAATAATTTGCAGTGAGGTTTTCTCATTAAGCCATTGTGTAATAATTTGCAGAAGGATGCCTCATTAAGCCGCTGTGTAATAATTTGTAGTGGGAGGTTTTTCATTAGGTACATGTCATTGTTTAATGGTTTGCAGCGGAGGTTTCTCATTTAGCCATTGTGTAATAATTTGCACTATGAGGTTCTCATTAAACCATTGTGTAATAATTTGCAATCAGGGGATTTATGTTAAGCCATAGTGTAATAATTTGCACTGGGGTTTCTGTGTTAAGCCATTGTGTAATAATTTGCAGTGAGGAGTTGTCATTATGCCATTGTGTAATAATTTGCAAAACGATGCCTCGTTAAGCCGTTGTGTAATAACTTACAGTGGGAGGTTTTTCATTATGTCAATGTGTAATGATTTGAGGCGTGGTATAAAAACAATTAAAAAAAAAAAAACTCCATTGTGTAATAATTTGCGTATTGTAGTGAGAGTCTTTTTCCATGACGAAAAGCAAAGATGCTCGAAATTATATTTCCCATGGGGCAGGTGAAACTAAGAACGTAGAATGTCAAAGTTCAGTGCTCAAGTCGGGTGTCATCTATTAATCCGGCCCTGCGAGAGAGAGGAATATTGGTGGTTGAAACCAGGGGTTTTTCGGAGCCCGGAAGATAAGAATATTGGTGGTAGAAATTAGGGGTGTTTCTGGGCCCGGGGAGTGGGTTCCAAAAGCTGCTTGAACGAGAGGGCCCAGAAAGACCCCTCGTAAGACTATATATATATATATATATATATATATATATATATATATATATATATATATATATATATATATATGTGTGAATGATTAATTTAGGAAAGAAATTTCACAGATAAAAGACGAAAGAAAGGAAAATCTAATATTTCGATGAAAATCTTGGTCACAGATATAGAATATAGTAGGAGAAATGATTGTTTTCTTGCGTCCTGATTGCTTGGGAAAAACTCGTATCCACGGCTGAGGTGCTGGCTGAAACGATTATTAATTTTTGCAGTGTTCAATACCTTGAGTTAATCATTTAAATTGAGGCCAGGTGGTCGATTTGCTCCAAGTATTAATCTATGAGCTCTTTCTGATTGCTGGAGCAATCTATCATTAGCCGTATCTGGCAACTTTCTTAGAACTTTCACCCCAAAGCACTGGTCGAACGTGGCATTATGGGACGTGGCATGTGTTTTAAACTGGGAGTTGCTGGGTTTGGGTGATAGATGCCCTGTGATTGTTCATGCGCAGATTGAGTGTGGTAGCTTTACCAACATAGAATGCATGTGCATCAGTGCACTTTTTGCAGACTAGTTGGTAAACCCACATTTTTGACTGGCACTCTGCTACACCTCGACATTTATATGTGTAATTGGTGTTAGCAGAGGAGAAGTCTGAGCCCTCTATCACCAAATTGCACAGTTTACACCTTGCACGTTGACATGGGTGTAAGCCTTGTTGCCCCGGAGGCTGCTCCCGAGGGTGGCGATGCGACAAGATCTCCCCGATATTCTTTCCTTGCCTGTAGCTCACTCTAGGTTTTCGGAAAAGACATCACGAGTTAGTGGGCTCGATATTAAAACACATTAAAGTTCCCGGAGGATAGTTTTGAGCTTCTGGGCACCAAAGAAAAATGTCATGACCAGTGGAACCTGACTTGTTGATTGCTTGTTGTCTACTCTGGTAAGTCACGTGTGCTGGGACTATTCTGTCCTCCACAAATTTGCTGGGGTAACCCCTTTCTACCAGTTTATTATTCAATCTTGATAGATAGTCTTTCAGTTTCTCCTGGTTACTGCAAATTCTGTGACCTCGAATGGACAAAGCTCTGGGGATTGAACGCTTTGTATGAGGGGGGTGACAACTGTCATAATGCAGGTATAACTGCTTGTTAGTTGGTTTTATGTGCACTTCTGTGATGAACACCCCATCTTTGAACGTAATGTCCACATCAAGAAAAGTTGCGCAAGATCTCGAATATGACCAGGTGAATGTAACTGAAAACTGAGAATTGAGTTCTCCCAGAAACAGCTGCAGTTCCTCTTCACCGTGTGTCCATAACAAGAAAATGTCGTCTATAAAACGCTTCCATAGCAGTGGAGTCTTTTGTCTGCTTGACAGAAAACTGTTCTCCAGCTTAGCCATGAATATATTCGCGTACGACGGTGCCATGCGAGTTCCCATAGCAGTTCCTCTTTTTTGGAGGTACACCTGGTTTCCAAATTTGAACACATTCATTGTAAGAACACACTCTGCCAACTTCACTATAAAATTTGTGGATGGTGTTTGTGGCTCTGGGCGCTCTTGGAGAAAATATGTTGAGGCTTGTAACCCCTCTTCATGTGGAATTTCCGTATAGAGCGAGTTTACATCAATAGTGGCCAAAATAACATCTGCTGGGGCTCTTGTTTCACGAAGTACACTGAGAAAGTGGTGTGTGTCTTTGATGAATGACGGTTGGTTCTGCACAATAGGCTGGAGGTATGAGTCAATATAAGCCGATATTCTTTCTGTGACACAACCAAAACTTGCTACTATTGGACGTCCTGGCGGAGGTTGGTCAGGGAGAGAATAAGGCTTATGAATTTTGGGGAGAAGGTAGAAGTCGGGACATTGTGGGTCACTGGGAACAAGTATCTCCATATCTTTTGAAGATAACCCCTCTCTTCTGCCGTTTCTCTTTATGTACCTCCTAAGATCAGCTGCCAGATCGTGAGTCGGGTCCGTATTCAAAGGCTCATAGTAACAAGCGGTTGCAATCATGTTCACAATATCAATAATTGAGAATGATCACCTGTGTGTAAACAAGTATTCATATAACCATCGCATTATTGGATAAACACCTCACACATTAATATAACACTCTGATATAAAAATGCGACGTAAATCAGGAGCTTTCCAACGAATGGTGAACGATTTCTGTGCGATTAAAGTTGCGGAAGTTCCATTTCCCTACCAACGGCTCGGTTGTACGTGAAAATCGTAAGAAAATTTCGTCACCCATCCCGCGTCACCCATTCCGCGTGACATTTTTCGGCTAGTTAGTCCAAGGCTAAAGCATGTTCCATGCTAAAAATAGTGGTTGCCAACCTCCGTTAACCGTATCTGATCTGACCACAGAAAATACATTCGGATGTCAAAATAGTGATAAGAAAATGTTAAATTTATTGTTCGTTTTTCTTGTTAAAAGAAATCAAGTACCTAACTAAACAACTCGTAAACGAGTTCCACTATCTGCTTTACAAGCAGATACCATGTTACATGGATATGTCTTTGATTGGGGATTTCATAACGGTTGTCCTCGAGAGTTGTAATTCCAACAAAACAACGGTTTACTTATAGAAATGTTGAAAATAACTGTGGAGAGAAGCCACTACAATGAGTTGTTGTTAACAGTCGACTGTTGTCAAGAGTATGAAAATGTTTCCTATGGAGTGGAGTAAATGATGCTATTGCTTTACGTTAAGAATATTGTAACCGGCTTATTGAAATTGTTTATAGTCCAATCAACTTAGTTTAGGAATGTAGCCAGGTACGTAAGGAGAGGGAAATTGGTAGCTTGAGATGTGAACATTTATCACATAAATCAAGCGCTTTCCAACGAGTGGCGAACGATTTCTGTGCGATGAAAACTGCGGAAGTTCCATTCCCCTAGCAACGGCTGGGTTGTACGTGAACATCATTAGAAATTGTGACATCATTTTTGGAAAATTTTTGGTTGACCCCCAGAGCAAAGACATATCCATGTCAAAATCGTATCTGCCAATGATTCAGAAATCGTATCAGGCGCCACGAGTCCTAAAATACCAAGAAATAAATTCTTATCTGGAGTGTCGCAGTTCGTATGTACCTGGATACTAATAAAATAATTATTGTATCTGATGCCCAGATTTTTGCACCTAGAAAAGGCCAGTTACGGGATTTTCATAAGTAAATCGAACCAAAACGTAGTTAATGCTATAATTGTAAGCCGTTTTTGAGGCATTTGCCGTTGAGATCCGACTTCAAGACTAGCAAAATCGAAAGAAACCACTCCCCCAAACGGGGGGGGGGGGGGGGGGGGGGGACCTTTAACTCAATATGGCCAAAAATGCAGTTACGGGATCTATTCTTAATATGGCAGTATGATGTACAAACATTCAATGGTTGCTGATACAGCCAAACAATCTAACTGTACGAAGCGAGGAGCGCCCTATTTTATAAATTCATGAAGATCGAGGAGAGAAAAGGGGTAATTTTAAGTTGTTCTGCAACCTAACTTGGAATAAACATATTTTGTGAAATTCAGATTTTCATCTGTTGAGCTTCTCGAGCTACGTTTTTCCCATAAAGAACCCTCACTTCCCCCCTTTAAATCAACTTCTTCCAACTTTTGACCATATTTTCGGATTCAGCGTTGAATTTTCTTCAAGGAAATATGATTCTCTTATTTATTTAGGGTGGCCCCCAACTGGAAAAGTCAGGGAATTCTTTGCGTCGGGAAAAGTTAGGGAAATGTCAGGGAATTTTGCTAACACCACCAAATTTCAGGAAATTTCTTAAACGAAGCTTATTGTAATAATTTAAAGCTTTTCTTTAAGGTATATTATAACTCCTATCAAACTTCAGCAGCGTACGTTATCACTAGGTATATACAGGGTGATTCCCTCGCAGAGGCAAAAAAAATTGGGTGAAACTACATCAAAAATGGAGTAAAATGCCGCCAACCGCATATTTTTATCTCAATCCGTTCTTGAGATATGATTTTTTAAAGGTTTTTTCAGGAATACCGTGTTTTTTCATTTTAAACTCGGATTTCTCCACTTCGCCTCATTTAATTTTAACTTTCAAATTCATTTTCGGTATCAGCATTAAATTTCCTATAAGAATAGTGTACTTGGGTTCTTGAAAAGTACCATCCAAAGGCCCTCACATCAGCTCAAACATTGACGATTTTGAAAAAATAATATTTCTGAAAATCTTTAAACCTTTACTACTCTTCCAAAACGAATCCTGGAAACTGGCAAATCTCATGAAAACTGCTTCGTCTAATACTCTTTCCAACGGTATAATCAAGTTTACTTTTATTTTGTTATTTAGTGGAGAAAATTATGTTTTAATGTTAAAAAATGTGGGTTTTTCAATGAAATTGTTGGTTTTCTCGAAAGATGACCCTCCATGAACCTACAAGTATGGGGTCGGTGTCTATGTATTTTTCACGCTGTATCGAATGGTAACATTTGTAGATCTCTCCAACTCCATTATAACCGAGTTTTACACTTAAAATCGCAAATGTTTTGTTTGTTTGTTACGATTAAATGTATGTGTGTTATGGGGTAAAACTAGTTAATTAAAGTGTAAAACTCGATTATAAAGTAGTTGAGAGATCTGCAAGAGTTTCCATTCGATCCAGCGAGAAAAAATACGTAGAAACCGACCCCATACTCGTTGGTTCATGGAGGGTCATCTTTCGAGAAAACCAACAATTTCATTGAAAAACCCACATTTTTTAACATTAAAACATTATTTTCTCCCTTAAATAACAAAATAAAAGTAAAATTGATAATACTTTTGGAAAGCATATTAGATGAAGCAGTTTTCTTGAGATTTGCCAGGTTCCAGGATTCTTTTTAAAAGAGTAGTAAAGTTTTAAAGATTTTCAGAAATATTATTTTTTCAAAATCGTCAATGTTTGAGCTGATGTGAGGGTCTTCGGATGGTATTTTTTAAGAACCCAAGTACACTATTCTTATAGGAAATTTAATGCTGATACCGAAAATGAGGTTGAAAGTTAAAATTAAATGAGGCCATGTGTAGAAATCCGAGTTTAAAATGAATAAAACACGGTATTCCTGAAAAAACCTTTAAAAAATCATATCTGGAGAACGGATTGAGATAAAAATATGCGGTTGGCGGCATTTAACTCTATTTTTGATGTAGTTTCACCCAACTTTTTTTTTGCATCTGCGAGGGAATCACCCTGTATGTTATTTCATAGGTGAGTTATACGAATGACAAACATAATTATCAAGAGTGGGGTTGAACTGTTCAAAAGTAACAAAGTTACACGCACATAAAAAGGAACGGATATGCCATTGGCTTCCCTGGTAACTACATCACCTAATAAACCATTTGTGAGAAAAAACACAGTATTGAACTAGAGGGAAAAACCCAGTTGAGTAGTGGATTGACCCAGTAAGAGTCCAAAAACTAGTTCGTATACATAAGCTAGGACTTCTCAGGAGGGTTAAGGAGGGAAATTGGCCCATTGGATTGTGGAGTCATGTGTTATAAATTCACAAAGAAATTTCCCAACGAACGATTTTGGTGGGATGGGAAATCAGGAAGTTATACTCTCTCTGGCAACTACTGGTAGTAGGTGAAAAAGAAGTCACATTTTTTGGTGTCGGACGAAAATTTTGAATCATCCCCAGAACTAAGAAATCCATGTAAGGAAAAATGTACTTCAACAAATAGCTTCAGGTCACAAATTGATAAAATATTGAATAAAAACTCATGCAGCAAATATCGTATGGGTGAATTTTCGTAAATTATCGTATTACATTTAGGTTAAATTGTTATGATATTTTAGCTCTTCGAGGGCAATGAAATGTAATTCTGTAGTATAGTGGCCTCAGCACCAATCTTTTCCATATTCATACACAATAAAGTATAATGCATGAAACACGATATTTGATAAGAATTAGACCCCGCAAAGCAGTTTTAGACATGTACTAGCAGCCAAGTATACACATCATCCTGACCTACATGTCTGTATTTTTACTAAGGGATTGGCTACTTGATGTTATGTAATTTTGAGATGCGAGCTTGCGAGCATCCAGACCACCAACCTATACACTGTGTTACGATTTATTATGTTCATTAATGAATCCTTATATTCTACGTTATTAACGTTATGGGACGGAGAAAATGTATCGGCCCATGCATCACAATCAAATAACCCTGGGGGGAACGAATATACACTAGGCTCACCATTCCTAGGATTTAGTACCCCTGTACCTGATTTACCAGTGCCACCGCATAATGCTAGTCCGGCCACCCCCAATACAGCGGCCAGGCCTCTCCTAATTATATTTCCAGGATGTTTCCAGGTCATTACAACTGCATTCTGATCAGTTGTACTTTGCCCGCTCTTATCTGATTAGGCTCCGTACATGTCTAAAACTGCTTTGCGGGGTCCAATTCTTATCAAATATCGTGTTTCATGCATTCTACTTTATTGTGTATGAATATGGAAAAGATTGGTGCTGAGGCCACTATACTATAGAATTACACAATGAAATTGTTAAATATAAGTAAACTACAAATAAGTAGCCTGTTTTTTTTTTTTTCCTTCTTTAGATGAAACGATTTTCGTTTTAGAAGCATTAAAGGTACAATAAAATTACGAGAAAAAAAAAAAAAAAAAAAATTTTAATTTGATTTTTTTTCAGGGAACTCTGAAGTTTGGTCAGGGGAATGTCAGGGAAATTGAAAATTTCCATTTGGAAATTAATTACCCTTCGTTAATTCACAACTTCCTCGTTGATTATAAGGTGCCTTCTCCTAGTCGCGCATGTACAATCAAATCAGATTTACGATAAAGCGAAACTGATGTCAAAATTACCGCACAGTCGTCAAACTTTTGACCCGGTTCCTGTTGGACAGCGTCCATTCTTCTGGGGTTTGGAAGACTTGCAATATCCAGAATTATGTCGCCGCCGGTTTTCGCGTATTTTTTCACGCTGAATCGAATGAGCACGTGCAGATCTCTGCTTTATAAACGAGTTTCACACTTGAACTAACTAGTTTTGCCTCTTAAAACACAATTTGTGAATTAAAGTGTAAAACTTGGTTATATTAGAGGTTGGGTAGATCTGCTGGGTTTACCATTGGATTCAGCGTGAAAAAATACATAGAAACACTTACACCAGACTCGTATTTTCATAGAAGGTATTTTTTAAGAAAACTTACGATTTCATTGAAAAAACGAGGTTTTTTCAACATTTAAACACGAATTCACTAAAAACGAGGTTTTTCAACATTAAAGCACCATTTCACTGAAAAAATAAGGTTTTTTTCAACATTAAACCACGATTTTACGGAAAAAACGAGGTTTTTTCAATATTTAAGCACCAATTCACTAAAAAAAACGAGGTTTTTCAAGATTAAAGCACGATTTCATTGAAAAAACGAGGTTTTTTCAACATTTAAACACGAATTCACTAAAAACGAGGTTTTTCAACATTAAAGCACCATTTCACTGAAAAAATAACAAGGTTTTTTTCAACATTAAACCACGATTTTACGGAAAAAACGAGGTTTTTTCAATATTTAAGCACCAATTCACTAAAAAACGAGATTTTTCAAGATTAAAGCACGATTTCACTGAAAAAATGAGGTTTTTCAACATTGAAGCACGATTTCACTGAAAAAACGAAGTTTTTCAACATTAAAGCACCATTTCACTGGGGGAAAAAAAACAAGGTTGTTTTCAACATTAAACCACGATTTCACGGGAAAAGTGAGGTTTTTTCAACATTAAAGCATGAATTCACGGAAAAAACGAGGTTTTTTCAAAACATTCAAGCACCAATTCACTAAAAAAACGAAGTTTTTCAAGATTAAAGCACGATTTCAGGAAAAAACCAGGTTTTGTTTTCAACATTAAACCACGATTTCACGGAAAAACGCTGTGTTTGTTAAACATTTAAGCACCAATTCACTTTTAAAAAAAAACGAGGTTTTTCAAGATTAAAGCACGATTTCAGGGAAAAAAACAGGTTTTTTTCAATATTAAAGCACGATTTCACAGAAAAACGAGGCTTTTCAACGTTAAAGCACGATTTTCTCCTTAATTAGCAAAGTAAAAGTAAAATTTATGCCTCTGGAAGCAGAGATTCCGAGGTTTTCCCGTGGAGTGACTCTAGTATGCACCTACATAATAAGAGCAGAAATACAAATGGGAAAATATCAAATTTTGGGAAATTTTTTAAATTTGCATTTAATATTGGTTTGGTGTTAAAAATTGAATAAAAAACAGCGTTTATGAAAAATCTCTTGTGGAACTTTCGATCAGAAATGAGCTTTGGAATCGACCCCCAAAGTTTCTACCTTAGATTTGGAATACCCTGTAGAGCATGGATTCCCAAACTGGGGGGCGTGAAGACGGGTCAGGGGGGGCGTGAGACCATTCGACCATTCTTTGGGGCAACATCGAGCCGACTGCAGGAGCGAGCTCGTTTTTGCCCCAAACTGAGGACTTCAAGGAGGTTTTTGGAGGTTTTTCAAGGACTTGGTTTTGTCAAAACAAGTGTCAAACCATTTGGAGACGCTCACTGATGAATTCGGGAAATACTTCCCTAACACTGCTGACGAACATATTTACAGACTTTCAACAGATCCTTTCCATGTCAACGTTGAACATGTTCCAAAATCCCTGCAAGAAGAATTTTTGGAAATAAAAAATGATTCTTCTGCCAAATATGACTTTGAAAAAATGGAAAAGTCAACATTTTGGATCAAATACTTCCAAGTGTATCCCTGAGTGTCACAGGAAGCTCTTCGGTTATTTTTGCCTTTTTCAACAACGATAAGGTTTGGTTTCTTGACTGCTTTGTTCAAAATAAGATTTGTTGGGGTCTTGGGGTCGATGACTGAACCTCAAGACCCCAACAAATCTTATTTTTCTACAACCTTCTTGAGTGAAAAAGCATTCTCAACACTCGTATCAATATAAACAAAGAATCGGAACAAACTTGATGTAGCTAGTGACTTACGTTGTGTCCTTGCCAAAACTTCACCAAGAATACCAGCGCTAGTAAAGAAAATACAAGCCCATCCATATCATTAAGATTAAGTTATTTTTATCTTGAAGGCTACTTCATAAAAGCTAACGTGTTATCAAATCGTGTTTTGTATAAATATCAAATGAAAAATTGTTTTCAGTGTAAAACTTGCATTTTTTTCACAACCATCCATTAGTTACGTAAGGGGGGCGTGGTAGGCTTTCATTTTACCACAAGGGGGCACTGTACAAAAAAGTATGGGAACACCTGCTGTAGAGCATGATTATTCCGTTAATTCACAACTTCCTCATTGATTATAAGGTGCCTTCATCTCCAAGGTGGTGCTCCTTGTGATTTGCAGTCAAATAGATTTACGATAAAGCGAAACTGATGTCAAAATTACCGAAGTCATCAAACTTTTGACCCGATTCCTGTTGGACAGCGTCCATCCCTCTGGGGTTTTGGAAGACTTGCAATATCCAGAAATATGTCGCGCGCCGGCCCTCTCTTCTCTCCATTTCCTAGCACTGCACCGATGTCTTTCCTTCCTCCTACCACCCGCCAAATTGAACCTCCTACACACCCCAACCCGGATCTCTCTTAGTTCTAGCCAAGATCCCTCAACACAATCAGTTAATTTCCATCCCTCCTGTTTTTTCCCTAATACTTTTTGTTTTTTTCCCCTTTTCACGTTTTTTTTGTTGTTGACCGTTTTATGGTTGTTGTGTGTTGCAGCTCGTGTTACTGTGCATGTGCCCATGGTTGTTGAGAAACCAAACGACTAATACCACACTATTTAGGTAACCAAAAACGTCTTTTTTATTTCGCTTTTTTTCTTTTTAATTTTCCGGCTTAATCACTGAAGATTGTTTAATTCTTAATCAATTTTGGTGTGTATTTTTGGAGTGATAGCCATAGAACTTGAAAAGTTAATATATCATAGGCATTGCTAGCAGCTAAATACTGTAGTGTGCTACATTTCCTAGATACATTCCTAGATGAATTTAAATTATTACCATTCCATCATAATATATGCATTATTAAAACTTCATGTGGTTACATTAGGTCAAAAGAACTATTACTACTCCCTTATTTAAACACCAATGAAAAATAAAGCACAGGTGTCTGAAGGCAATGGAGTTTTCTCACGAACACGATCTGCCATATCGACGGGGAAATAGAAAAACCTTACCCCAAAATCGTACCTGTTCCTAAACGTGATTTTTCGATTGATTGTCTGTGTAGTTTCTATACAAACAAATCCCTGAATTATGTCAAAAGTTCAAAAATTTCAGTGATTTACATCCAGCACCTTTTTCTTGTTTGTAAAACAGAACCTTGTAATTGAATTCCCAGTTTCTGAACTTTTGAGAGAATATTTCTAGATATTCTCGACCCTACCGAACTCCGGACATTTGGAATTTTTGAATAAAATCCGCTTTTTAAGCAAAGCGAGTCTGAGTAAATATTTTGTGGTTCTGCTCATATACATGGTGATTCCCTCGCAGATGCAAAAAAAAATTTGGGTGAAACTACATCAAAAATGGAGTAAAATGCCGCCAACCGCATATTTTTATCTCAATCCGTACTCGAGATATGATTTTTTAAAGGTTTTTTTTTCAGGAATACCGTGTTTTTTCCTTTTAAACTCGGATTTCTCCACTTTGCCTCATTTAATTTTAACTTTCAACCTCATTTTCGGTATCAGCATTAAATTTCCTATAAGAATAGTGTACTTGGGTTCTTAAAAAGTACCATCCGAAGACCCTCACATCAGCTCAAACATTGACGATTTTGAAAAAATAATATTTCTGAAAATCTTTAAAACTTTACTTCTCTTTTAAAAAGAATCCTGGAAACTGGCAAATCTCATGAAAACTGCTTCATCTAATATGCTTTCCAACGGTATTATCAATTTTACTTTTATTTTGTTATTTAGGGGAGAAAATAATGTTTTAATGTTAAAAAATGTGGGTTTTTCAATGAAATTGTTGGTTTTCTCGAAAGATGACCCTCCATGAACCAACGAGTATGGGGTCGGTTTCTATGTATTTTTTCTCGCTGTATCGAATGGAAACTCTTGCAGATCTCTCAACTACGTTATAATCGAGTTTTACACTTTAATTAACTAGTTTTACCCCATAACACACATACATTTAATCGTAACAAACAAACTAAACATTTGCGATTTTAAGTGTAAAACTCGGTTATAACGGAGTTGGAGAGATCTACAAATGTTACCATTCGATACAGCGAGAAAAAATACATAGAAACCGACCCCATACTCGTAGGTTCATGGAGGGTCATCTTTCGAGAAAACCAACAATTTCATTGAAAACCCCACATTTTTTAACATTAAAACATTATTTTCTCCACTAAATAACAAAATAAAAGTAAACTTGATTATACCGTTGGAAAGAGTATTAGACGAAGTAGTTTTCATGAGATTTGCCAGTTTCCAGGATTCGTTTTGGAAGAGTAGTAAAGTTTTAAAGATTTTCAGAAATATTATTTTTTCAAAATCGTCAATGTTTGAGCTGATGTGAGGGCCTTTGGATGGTACTTTTTAAGAACCCAAGTACACTATTCTTATAGTAAATTTAATGCTGATTCCGAAAATGTGGTCAAAAGTTGAAATTGAATGAAGTAAAGTGGAGAAATTTGAGTTTAAAAGGAAAAAAACACGGTTTTCCTGAAAAAAACCTTTAAAAAATCATATCTCGAGAACGGATTGAGATAAAAATATGCAGTTGGGACATTTTACTCCATTTTTTATGCAGTTTCGCCCAAAAATTTTTTTTGCATCTGCGAGGGAATCACCCTGTATAATGGCAAAATTAATACTTCACAATATGTTATTCGGAAAGAAGGCTACAATTCCCACTATTTTTTAGCCTAAAAATATTGTGTCTTGTTCGAAATATCCCAATTTGAGCCATGAAGAAAACTGTTCACTATGCTTATTCAACCATGAAATTTATATTTACGGACTCCACGTTTAAGAACAGGTACGATATAGGGGTAAGGTTTCTGTATTTCCTGGAGATGTATTTGACGATTCCCCGTCAATATGGCAGATCGTGTTCGTGAGAAAACCTCCATTGCCTTCCAGACACCTGTGAAAGTGAAGCAATGTAAAGTTTAGCTTAGTATAGCATTCAACATAGTTGGGTACATTTTGGAAAATACCAAATGTTGTAGTTATTTGATATCTTTAAAAAATCAGCAGCGCCAACAACAACTCATTAAGAGTATTCAACTTTGATCTTCTCACTGATTATTATATTTTGTAATGTCGTAACGTATTTCAGATAATCAACTTAGAGCTGAGATATACCCAATATTCCTCGAATTCTCAGCTAAAATATTGAGGTACCAGGAAATTTCGGATTGAATAAACGACAAACCACTCGAATAAATTATTATTTTGGAGTTAGTTTTTTCAAATAGATAGTAAGCTATCTTTGCTAGGTATACCTTAACCCTCCGTAAACTGCGCCTTTCTTTATAACATCGATCGGGCACTCTATGCCTGACCCATGCTTTTACCCATAAATTATATAATTTGTAAAGGAAGCAAAAAATTAATCATGAATCAGTTTATTTCTGAATAATAGGTCTTCAGGCCATCAAATCATTGTAAAATTGATACGAAAATCGAATTACTTCAACCTTGAATGAGTATTTACAGAGTCCTAGATTTTCATGAGTACTTCGATTTCTGTACAAATAAAGGATGAAATATCCACATTTAAGTGGTTGAACTAAACAAACTGGTAATTGGTAGAAATGAAACGAAAACTGGAATGATAAATCGATCACAGAATTCGCGCTACAGGGAGGTACCCCAACCACTTTCCATTCTAGACCGTCTACATTTTTGGGAAAAAATACAACTTGAGAATGCAAACAACTAATAGCGACGTAAAAAAGAATCAAACAGTAAGTTAAGTAGAAAATAATAAAAAATCGAAAAATTTTTTTTAAACTGAATCCCCTTAAGGGCTAAATAAGAAATGTGTTTTGATTATTGTTGGAAAATGGAGGGTGATGGATGGAGCAAAATGGGTGTCATTTTTGGAGTCAGCGCACCAGGAGACATAAGATTTTGATGGAATGGTGCACAAAGTTTTTTGGTTGCAGGCCTGTGTTATTAAACACTTAAATAAGTATGTAACCTGTTGAGTAAGTAATAAATCAGGCCCTCAGTGCCCAAGAAAAAAACAAGCTTACGTGGAGAGGTGATGAGTACGCGAGTTAGAGGGAGAGGCGGGGAAGATATAGGGGGCATTGCCCCCTCACACACAACCAACTGATCTGTCTTCCCTAAACTCCTTCACTTCAGAGTTGAGTGAAACAGCTGATCAAGCATCCCCAGACACATACAACCAACTAATCTAAGAAATAACACCACTTCCTGATTTTGGGCGTGCTATGCCCTTGTATGGTCTACGGAGGGTTAATAATCTTAAGGCCCGTTTACACGAGCGATTTTTTCCGGCAATAATTGCAGAAAAAAGTATTGCACAACTATTTCAAAAAAGTTGGACAACTATTCTCTCCTCGAAAAAATTGCCGAAGATTGCACGCAATTAATTGACGGGAGTTGTACAACATTTCAGGCCCACGAGCCCTCTCGGCAACTGTTGCATCGTGTTGAAATGAAGTCCAAGGGGTTTGGAAAATTATTGCACTATTGCGGCAATTTTTCGGCCTTGGGTCGGGAGAGGGAACGAAACAGCCAATCACATTGAGAGTTTATTTGTGCAGTATGGCCTTATGAGCAAATATTGACGTGAAACTGCACTGATGGGGTGCAGCATTGCCTCATGAGAGAATTTTAACGTAGGAAAGATAGGAGTTTATTTGTGCAGCATGGCCTTATGAGCAAATATTGACGTGAAACTGCACTGATGGGGTGCAGCATTGCCTCATGAGAGAATTTTAACGTAGGAAAGATAGGAGTTTATTTGTGCAGCATGGCCTTATGAGCAAATATTCACGTGAAACTGCACTGATGGGGTGCAGCATGGCCTTATGAGCGAATACTGACGTGAAACTGCACTGATGGGGTGCAGCAGTGCCTCATGAGAGAATTTTAACATAGGAAAGATAGGAGTTTATGTGTGCAGCATGGCCTTATGAGCAAATATTGACGTGAAAGAATTTCAGAGGTGAGAGCCAACCCACATTCTCTCTGGCTCAGAAACTGGCGCTGCCAAATTCCCCTCTTTTTCCTTTGGTTGGCAGCAGCAGCGACGACCACCTCTTCACCGTCCATGGCGCGAACTGTTGTCGCCCGTGTAAACAAAAAAATTGAGCAATTTCTATTGCTCAACTTTTTGGTGCAACACAGTGCAATTAATTCCTTGCAACATCTTGACGCGACACGAGGCAATTTTATTGCTTCGTGTTGTGTACAACTTTTCTAGTGCAATTTTTTTGGAGTTGCACAACTTTTGTTGCTCGTGTAATCGGCCGTTTTAACACTATAATTGCGAAATCGCATCTCACTATGAACAGCTATGCTGAACCAGCAATGAATCTCAAATCACTAATCATCAAATACAATAGATATTGAGCAGGTTGTATTATCTGAGAGTATAATTAAAATACTATAGTGATAGTGTTCTTTCAGTAATAGACAATATCGAACAATTGGATGAGTAATCCAATTCATTGGGTTACTAAAAATAGGGTACTCACCCGAAATGATTCTATAATTTTCTTATAAGTTCGTCAAGATTAAAAATGGGTAGCGATAAAATTATTCGTTATTCGTTTCAATTTGTCTGGTACCTGCTCGCATAATACAGGATGTTCATAAAAGAATGCCCTAGTTTCAAAAATCTTCATTTCTGGAAATATTGAAGTTATAGAAATGAAACAGGCCTCAAATGAAAGGTTGTAATCAGTAGTTTTTTCCATACCTACAAATGTTCGATATGTCCACCTCCAGCAACACGAAGGACGTCAATGAGGTAAATAAGCTCATCCCAGACCCCTATTAGCATGTCCTTGTACTGCAGCTTGAATTCACATGCGAAGATCGTCTAAATTTGTGGGTAGAGGTTGTACGTACACCTTATATTTTGATGTACCCCCAAAAAAAATAATCACGTGGCGTCATTATCAGGCTTCATCATCGATGAAGTGCCAGGTCCTGAGCCCCATTCCGACCTATCCATCGATGTGAGAGGGATTCATTGAGAAATGTACGAACGGCAGTAGCCCATGGGGTGGAGCACAATCTTGGTGAGAGATGAGCGTTGCATAGTTTTCTTCTTGTTCAACTCGAGGGAATAACCAGTCTTCTAGCATTCGCAGGTATGCTGCTCCTGTAACTGTGCGCTCTTGAAAGAAAAAACGCTGCAAATTAGTTCACAAAGGTTTATTATTTTCTCAATTGAGTTTGATCGTAGTTTTAGTTGGCTTGCGTACGTCATAAAGCCCGCCCAGACTCCTCGGTGTGTCCTATTTCGAGTTGCCACAACCTATACTTCTATAATTATATACGCATGTTTATATTTCTCGATTTGAGCTCCTATCTATTCAAATAGTTATTGCCTTAATAATATCATTATCTAAGTACGTACGAAAAGTCGAGAGGATATGTCATTAAATATGCGTAGGAAAAGCATTGGTATTAACTCACAAATATGACCTAGAAAAAAAACATATATTAATGCCTCGAAGGAACACTGTACCCACCTCATGGTGCCGCGGTGTATTATATGGGTATAACACGTAAAAGTAATAGATAGCCATTCTCCTACACATCTCTGCTACGCCCCTGGTCACTCCACCCACCACAAGGTGCCGCGGCGCCTCCTCTCGCTCCACCCCCCAGCTCACCACCCACTGTGACCCCCTGCCAAGCGTGCCAGGCATGCGACTAACACTCAAACCTCGAAAAAGACACTTTTTCGCCCGTTTTTGGCCCATAGCATCTATGCGAGTAAAGCGATCGGGATGGTTAAATGTTAGGACCAACTAGACCCCAAATGGAGTCTATGTGCGAAAGAACGGGTTTTTTAAGTCAATTCTTAGGCCTTTTATGGCCCGGACGGCGGACGGACATTTCAAATTTGGATTCTACGCACCTTGAAACGTAAAGTGACAAAGTTTGAGGGGGGGTTATAAAAATTTTTTGCTACACGATCACATAGGCTTATTATTGGAAATAATAAACCAAAAGGGCTATACAACTTATGTGCGGAGATCGCACAGAAAACATTGAGTTTCGGAGAATCCCTTTCGTGTTCGAGTGATTCGTGAGGGTTCTCACGTCCCCAAATTCTAACATTGTGGAGATTCACTTTTCTTGATAAATGAAACCTCGATTCATCACTAAACACAATGTTAAAGAGAACATTTTCATCATCCTCCATCGACTGATAAAACATCGTCAAGGTTACCAATGAATAAAACTATGGAACCTCCGCTTTCATTAGAACTCAACTTTTGGTTTATTATTTCCAATAATAAGCCTATGTGATCGTGTAGCAAAAAATTTTTATAACCCCCCCTCAAACTTTGTCACTTTACGTTTCAAGGTGCGTAGAATCCAAATTTGAAATGTCCGTCCGCCGTCCGCCGTTCGCCGTCCGCCGTCCGGGCCATAAAAGGCCTAAGAATTTACTTAAAAAACTCGTTCTTTCGCACATAGACTCCATTTGGGGTCTAGTTGGTCCTAACGTTTAACCATCCCGATCGCTTTACTCGCATAGATGCTATGGGCCAAAAACG
This sequence comes from Adelphocoris suturalis, assembly GCA_030762985.1. Classification (NCBI taxonomy): domain Eukaryota; kingdom Metazoa; phylum Arthropoda; class Insecta; order Hemiptera; family Miridae; genus Adelphocoris; species Adelphocoris suturalis. Next base: position 12,132,183 of record CM061042.1, on the reverse strand, counting down.
GGCGAAAAAAAAGTGTCTTTTCCGACGCTTTCAGTGTCAGACGTGTTAGACGCACGCTTGGCAGGGGGCCACGGTGGGTGGTGAGGGGAGTGAGCGGGGGGCGGCGTGAGAGGAGGCGCCGCGGCACCGTGAGGTGGGTACAGCGTTCCTTCGAGGCATGAATATGTTTTTTTCTAGGTCATATTTGTGTGTTAATACCAATGCTTTTCCTACGCATAGGTATTTAATAACATATCCTCTCGACTTCTCGTACGTACTTAGATAATGATATTATTAAGGCAATAACTATTTGAATAGATAGGAGCTCAAATCGAGAAATATAAACAATCGTATATATTTATAGAAGTATAGGTTGTGGCAACTCGAAATAGGACACGCCGAGGAGTCTGGACGGGTTTATGACGTACGCAAGCCAACTAAAATTACGATCATACTCAATTGAAAAAATAATAAACCTTTGTGAAATAATTTGCAGCGTTTTCCCTTTAAGTTTAAAGATGACGAAGTTACAGATTTTTGAAACTAGGGCATTCTTTTAAGAACACGCTGTACATTATAATGTAATTTGGTTGCCAGGTATCCAAATTCTTTCGCAAATTCCTTCCAAATCTTCCAAATGTTTTCCCACCGTTGTTTTTTCATGAACGATTGTTCCTATTTATCATTACAATCCATGGGGAACTTTTAGGCTGGCCCACCGATCCTCCAACATGAATAGTTTTATGGAAATTCTTGTGATAATTACTGCTGCTTCACGACAAACAAGTCAAATTTCTTTCATCATCAGGGGGTACTTGATCTAGCTGGCCTAAACTCTTATTGTAGCTTCCTCTTATTCGCGGAGTTGATCTGAAAAAAGTTAGATACCACTGTTTTAGCTGTTCCTAATTTTGTAAAAACAGTTCCCTACAATTTTTCAGCTGAATTAAGTAAATATAGTATGTACTTAACTACTGCAAACGAAGTAGTGGTTCCAATTATTGGGTCCAATTCTTTGGATATGGGCCAGGAGTAAACCTTGATGCCAAGATCTGTAGCCACTTTTGGAATCCCATTAGTTATTGTGAACAAATAGTTTATTTTCTTCAATAACTTTAATTGTCTCGTTATCTTGCTCCTCTGCGTTGGGGATCATTTCATATGTATAATAGAGGTTTGATGACCAGCTCAATCACTTATTCATTTTCAGGTCAATAAATTTATAAATTATCTGCAGATTATTCTTTAGTAAGACTTTAATATCAATACTTTCTGCTATTTTCTGAATATCTCCTGGTTTTAAAACGTTTGCTTGCAATATAGTGTTTTTGGCTGTTATAGGATTTACATCAAAGTCTCTCAGAAGATATCTCTCGAGAGACGAACCAAAGACTGATTCTAGAGGAGATTTACCGCCAGCTCCAAGGCGGAAAGTTACCCGTACCACCAGCGACTCAGTGCAGAACGGAAGCCCTTTACTAAAAGAACCTGAGAGACAGGAGACATCGCGAGCCGAAAGCATTTTGGATGACCTCCTCAATGATGGAAATCTGTCGAGTTTGGATAGAGTAAAGAGGTATTTGGAAGACTTGCAGAAAGAGGATTTGAGCTACGTTGGGCTCAGAGCACCTGAAGTATCTGTTAGGCCCAAAAGTCCAATAAATCGATCACAGTCTGTGAACAATCAGAGTTACAATAGGTATCTACGGCCACGAAGTGTGTATATTCCAGGGTCATCACAGGGTTCCGAGTTTGACAAATATATCAATTTCAAGAAGAGTTTAGAGCAAGACAGGTACTCTGGATTGACGCAAAAGCGCCCGGTGAATGCTTACGACCGTATCAAAGAGCTGCACGAATATAGGAGACAAGTATCAGAGCAACGAAAAGCCTGGCAAGAAGAACAGCAGAAAGCAGAAGACACCAAACCCGTTGAACAAGTGGATAAAGAGGTGGAAAAACCTCGGGAAACCACCAAAGACGAAAAGCCTGAAGAAGTTAACAATATTCAAGAACCCGCTCAGAGTCAAAAGAGTGAAGCCCATACTTCAAACGGGCTGCCAGAAAGTTCCAAGTCCTCTACTGTTCTTGAAAAGTATCTGAACCGAGAGACTAAACCAAAAAAGGAGTCGAGGTTTTTGAATAAAATTCGCAACCAGAATAAAGAGGAGTCTAGAGTGGACAAGGCCATCAAGTCTTTGAGAAAAAATAGTGTTGGAGTCGAGAACGAATTCAGTGAATCAAAGCTGTTGAAACGAGCTGTGTCTTTGGAAGAATTAAGCAGTGAAAGCCCTGGGAGGAAGGTAAGGTCGTCGTCTCTTAAGCCGGAAGACGCAGAGAAGATTTTCAAGAGGCGAGGGTCAGCCAAGGTGAAGAAAGGTGGAATTTTCGAAAGTATACAGGGAGGGTCGAGGAAGTCGGAAAACGGGCTAAAAAAAAACGAGGAGGCGGGACCGATGGAGAGGGAGGACCGGCTGGCACGGATTTCTAACCTCAAAAAGCTCGAGTTCTCAAAGATGGACGCCATTTCCGCTGAAAGCACGCCGACCGGGGACTTCGACGAAGCGCAGAGTTTCGTGTCCCAAACGGACAATTCCGATACGTGGTCCAGCTCCGATTTGACTGACAGGTACTTCGACGCGGGTTGTGGCTTATCCGGGTCAGCCGAAGAAAATATCAGCGAGAGGATAAGAAGGAAGAGTTTCTATCACAGGTTCAACACTCCGAAAAGGTACTCATACCAGAGATCTAGCAGCAATATGGAGAGGAAAAGATACTTTTAAATCTTACTTCCATAAATCAGATCAGTCCATTTCAAAACGTCGATGTAATAGTGTTTCTCCGTAAACATTTTAGCTGGATAAGTCAGCAATAACGTAGGTGTTCCTTTACAATGTGTTGTTTAATGTTTAGGGACTAACGTGTTCCACAGTAGTTTTCTTTATTCTATGGAGGGGCGACCTAATCAACAATTCTCATGCTGAACCTTCCTGATGCAATATGATGACATTGATAAGATATTGGTCTAAGTGCGATAACACGAGTTCCTCCAAATAACTTCCAATTGATTTTTTCGATTCACAGCCAATTTTAATAAGCATCATTCACTGAAAATAGACTGATATTGTAAATGTCTGACCAGAACATTAATATTTTCAAATCAGATATTATTTTGCCTATTTTTGTGTATTTTAACTGAATTTCCAACTCCATGTTGACTGTTGCCTATTTGTACTCTACTGATTGTACACATCGCATGTTGAAGATATTCCTGTAATGCATGTATATTATGTGATGGTGGCATGATTTTATTTTTTACAAAATGCCAAATTCGTCTGAATGTTGAGAGTGTCCTCAGAAGAGAAACTGAAATGGATTTATATAAACTTTGCCCGGTGAATGGAACTCGGTTTTGGCGAGAAAAAGTACCTGCATAAAATAATTTTCTGAATTTATAATTTCATCTAGTCTTCCCTATAATAGGAGAACATTATTTTGGCCTATCCAATGGTTCTACTAATTGAGGAGCTGACATGGAAATTCACTCAAGTCCAAAAATGCAATAACAAAAATTGTTCGTCAAAATGAACGTAAACAGTCACACAAACGGGGCCTCCCATTAATATTTTAGTTTCGCTAGATCGCATCGTGACAAGTCCTGAATCCTTTGCATGGAGGAGAGATTATGTCCAACAAATCTTATAAGAGTTCAGAGAGGGAGTTCCTATGAAATTTGATTTTATGACTTGAGTGCATTTCCATGTCAGCTCCTCAATTGAAAATACTGTCAACAAACGTATTGACATCGTTTCTACTACCAAAACGTATTTGAAAAACCGAGCAATATCTGACTGGATTGATCGCTTCTTATTATATCTATTGTACATGAATTCCTTAGCAGAATTAGTTTGGAAACTTAGCATTTCTAAATGCCTGAATATGAAATCGTTTAGCCGATTTTTTGAGTTTCACAGATCAATTCGAAACCCATACCTGATTCTTACACGTTGTTATTACTTATTACCATACCTAATAATAAACGTAATTATTAATTTTGTTAGTTCTAGTAAGTAGTTTTTTCCTCTGTAAAGCTCAGTTCAAATGAGTGTTACCCACGTATTCATTATAGTTTTTAAATTAAATTTGATTCCATCCCATGAAATTTGACACCATACGCACTCTCGTCTTCTTTCTACGATTTTTCTGGCGAACACTGGCCAATTTTCCAGAACTAGGTGAAAATGATCCGAAATTCCAGGAAACTCTCTAGAGATTTAATTTCACAAATGTTGGTGATAATCTCAAGTTTTCGAACTCAACAACGGTTTTCGCATATTTTGAGAGTATAAATATAGTCGCGTAATGTGTCTTATGGAAATCTAGATTTCAGGGGGCCAAAACTGTCTCCATGTTCGCCAAATCCTCTCTATCGTCTTGAAATTTTTATTAGATATTTGTCTTCATGTCAGAGATATAGTATATGAATTCAAAAACTGTAAAATGGATTTGGCGAACTAGGATATATTATTATTATCGGTTATGTGCACTTGAGTGGCAAAACTAGAGATTCCCACGAATATTTTTAAAAAGCTCTTTAGAATCTCGTGAAATCAGCAATATTTGGTTGCTGTTAAGTAGGAAGTAGATGTCTTAAAAGTTGACGAAAAATACAGTAAAAATCACTTGGGAGGCCTTCCCCTCAGCCGAGTAAATAATCTTGCTAGTATACTCTCTTGTAAACAGGTGAAAAAGTGAAAAAAATTTGCGATTGATGTCAAACTTTTTAGGATGTGATCTTCATAGATTTTAAAATAGTTAAAAGTACCTTTTTCGCACCCACAGGTAACGCTCATTGTGAACTCTCGATTGAGAACTAGAATTACCTACAAGCATACTAAATTGTTTGCTTAGATTTTCATTTTTCTTCCTATTAGTAATAATTAGTACTAGGTACTTCAAAGCATCGAAATTCCAATAAAATTCAGCTATCTATATTTAAAACTTGTCAACAATGAATTACAACTGCTCAGAATTCACTTCACGTCTCGAATGTATAAGTGTTCAATGAACGTGGAATTCTATTGTAGATACTAGCTACTATCTACGCCTCGTCTTGCATGTAGATTAAGTACTGAACGTAAAGTAAGGATATCTCCTAAAAGCATCCAAAACCATCTTCCTGAAAATAGAAATAATGTTCCTATGTAGGTACAGAAATTCCTTCGTTAAAAAGTCTGAAGAAGTGTTTTTTTAACCTGAAAGGATGCTAATATTGCTCATATGTCAGTAGATTATGCTTTGTACCAATATCATTTAAGGATCTACTAGAAATTAGAAATGCATGTCTATTGCAACTAATTGTAACTAGCGATGTCCTTAACAGTAGACGAAACCTGCAATTTCAAAATCCTGCTGAGGTAATAGAGCAATGTGGTGGGGGGGGGGGGATGTGTGATGATGACATTTGAGACAACCTAGCCAATTCGAACCTTTGTTTAGAGCTGCTCCCGCATTTCTTCTTCATGAAATTCGTCATTGAGTAGAAATGCAAGTAAGGTATTTCAGCACTCTAAGGAACGGATTATCTATCACACTTTAGGTAGTGTAATTGCCCATTTTAAGGTTTAATTAGCATCTCTTCCTAATTTCTTAAGTAATTATGTTGTTTATCAGTACACTGTGATGTTCTATTGACCATCTAACTCCCACGATCTTGGAGGGAGATTTCAATCTTCAATTAGTTTTTAGCTTATGAAACGGCCCAAAAATATTTGATAACTCGACAGGAGTTCGAACTCGCGTCGTCACAACTACGAGAAATTATTATTAATTTCCCGGAGTTGCAACGCTCTAACGACCAGAGCTAAGAGGCCAGGGTGACCAAACCTCTTCGACTGTGAGAGTTATTTTCCTGGAGCGTAACATTTCCCCGGAGTCAAATACCAGCCGTCTCGGCTGGTTTGGGGTTGGACAAATGACGAGTGAAACTGCAGGCCGCTGGCTCAGCAGATGCTCGCTGGAACAAGTCAGCAGTCGAGCGAGGTCATTGTCACGGTGTGTTTTGACTCAAGTGAGCGAGGAAATGAAAGGCATAACAACAGGAAATGTGATGTTTACAGTCTTTTTGGCTCGAGAGGGATTTAATTAATTATTGTTTCGTATGATTTCGGGTCTTATTTCGACTGCGCCACTGTAACGGCCCAAAAATATTTGATACCTCGACAGGAGTTCAAACTCGCGTCGTCACAACTACGAGAAATTATTATTAATTTCCCGGAGTTGCAACGCTCTAACGACCAGAGCTAAGAGGCCAGGGTGACCAAACCTCTTCGACTGTGAGAGTTATTTTCCTGGAGCGTAACACTTTGTTCTCAGTGTGCGTTCTGCGAGTTCAGAATGGTTCTGGTCAAGCGCAGTCGAGTTTTGTCGTTCAAAGTGCCAGAACGCCCAGTTCCGGAACACCAAGAACACCGAGTTCGGCGTTCGCAGTGTTTTGCAAACCCAGTTCCAAACGGTTCTGACAGTCCCAGTTTTTTTCCGGACTGTCAGAACTCGAACGCAAGGACGTAGTTAACGCATGCGCATTTCACAATTTTTCGGATATCGTTGAGTAAACAACTCTCTTCTTTTTCATCGATATCATACTTTAGGCTTTATACGTTAGTATAAGTACCTATTCTATGATTGAAATGTCAACTAGCCCGTCAAGTTCGGAAAGCAATAGTTTCGACGATGGTGTTTGGTTTGTAAATGATGAGGACGAGATTATAGTTATAGTTGGAACTCTTCTACATCCACGAAACTCAAATTTTTTCAAGTATACTCCTCAGTCATCGTGGAATTTTTTATTTTTTAATTTATTTTTATTGCCGTGGGGTAATAGTTAAGAAATATTCATGGGCATAATAAGTAATAAATTCACGGGAACTAAAAATATTCTGAAAAGGAGCAACAGAAGGTAACACGAGTTGAGGGAGGTTACAAACAACAACACAGGTTATTCCACTTCCAAGTTCTGAAATCGTTCGCAGTGCAGAACGCAGTTCCACAAGTTCCGGAACGGCCCGGGATTTTCCGTCCCAGTTCTGATGAGTTCGTGAACTGTCAGAACGCGCACTGAGAACGAAGCTTAAAACTATGGGTTCGAGTTGTTAGCCATCTCTCTAGTCATCACGTCCCCTCTTCTCCTACAAGCGCATAAAAATTGCATTTTGTTGCATTGATGTTCAGTTTTACGCCTTAGGTAACATGAAGAGACGGTTCTTAAAAAATTTCCATTGTTCAATAAATTCATTCAAGTTGTGTATCTTTTTGAAGTTAAGATAAATTCGTTAAGGAGGAATAATGTTGAGATGTATCGATTTTATTTTGAACAGGTCAGCCAACCCTCAGGTGGTTTGTCTGGATCGGATTTCTTTTCAAAAAGATGATTTGTCCAAATGAGTATTCACATGGAAGAATTTGTTTTTTGAATTGTTCTCTTGACCATCAAATTAATTCTGCTTTCTATTTGCCTCTGGTTAAAATTCGAGATAGGTGACCTAATAAATGCACTTAAGTTTCTGGGCGCTGCCATAAGATTTTTACTATATACCCCTAGTTTATGGAGTATAATCAAAACTAGATTTTTCAAAAATTTTATTCTTTGAGCTTTTCAGTTTAAAACCTAATTTTCCCCCATACCTCCTTTCTTTGTCCTTCCTTCTATTTTCATTGGTAATAATAATTGTTAAATATTACCAGCATTTATACTCAATTTAGTTTTTACTGCAACTAATTTCTCCTTTTCCTGCTCAGACTTTCGATTAATTCGGTTGTGCCAATTGCTCTTTAAATTTTGGAGGCACCTTAAGCCAAGTTAAACCCACATCTTCCTTTCCTGTTAAAATTTTCCTCGCATTTTTTTCTATTTATAAAATCGTTGAACAACTGAAGTTCGAAACTCCAAAATTCCAAACTTAGGATGTTTTAAAAACCCACGTTTGGCCAGTTAATCTAGTCATTTGTGCCAGATACCATCAATCAACTCCATCTTATGTGTTAGGTACTATAAAATTTTATTACTGTTGATTACCTATTTGATTCTATCCTTGTTATGTAGGTGACAACTTCGTTTATTTGAGTGCTTGTATTTTTTGTTTAAAAAACAAACGATTTTGACGAAAAGGAAACAATGCATATGCCTCTAGTAGCGTTTTAGTTATTAAGTTGTGATTTTCTTCTTATTTTTCTTCAGAAAAAAAAACTGAAAAAATTGTGATTGTAATCTAGCCTTACAAAGCGCCTTTCTATGCATATATTTCAAACTAAATAAAAACAATTTATAATGGACTGCTTTTGAAATTCTAATAAATTTTTGTTAATTTAATTGTGGTTTGCTTTACTTACTATTCCCCATTTCTTCTAAGAAACTGAAGGCTTGTAGCATTTCCCCTGTGCTAGATGGTTATTGGAACAGAATAAAATGGTTTAACCATTTCGATGCTAATATTTCGAGATGGAATGTCATGCCCATTGAGATATTCATGATTTTAATAATTTTATCCTGTAATATCTAGCAAGCTTTCTGATAAATTATTCTTCGTAGGTACCTAGTACTCTAGCTTTTCAGGAGTAAGCCATCTTAAGTTTTGAAGGTAATAGAGGAGGTGTCCTCACTGGGTCTGAATGAGCTTTAAAATATTGTTGGCAATCACAGAAAGTATTTATCTTGAATAGCTAAACAAGATCTCCAAATCCGACAGTCGGTTGGGGTAAAACAATGTGCAGTGAGACCTTCGACATTTTGACGAGCAAGATATCTTGATCGTTGATACTGTTGAGGTTGAAGTTCCGAAATGAGATTCTCCTAACCCATAAAGCTTGGAATTATCTCTTCAAACTGTTGAAACCAGTAATTCTTCCTCCCCTTTCACTTCATCTGATCAGCTATAATCCCCCCTTCACTTTGCTTGCACTTAATTGGTTGTACCTCCCTTTCCTTTCTCTCAACCAATGGGATTCAATCTCCCTTCGCCTGTGACTATATAAGCTGTGTCCTTTCTAATGTGTGTTCAGTTATTGTTTGTTACTGATGATGGCCTAAAGGCCGTATCACACTTGCATTTTTTTCGCATTTTTTCTGCGTTTTAAACGCTGAAACGTGAAGAAGGCAAACTGCGTTTTTTCAAGTTCAGTAGTGAATGTTGAAGAGGAATAACTGCAAAAACAGCGCATTCTGGCGGAATGCGTTTTTATTAAATCTGTCAGGTTAGGGCTCCTAGGGGTTTTTCATTGAATTGTAACCTCCCCAAGGGTTATGTTTAGCATTTTTCTTGCGTCAAGGTAAAAATTAGAACGTGTTCTAATTTTCCCAAGTGAGTTTAAAAACGCTCCGCCAGGATGCGCAATGGTCGAAAAAGCTGACCTTGGAAAAACGCACTTCTTCTTCTTCACGTTTTTGCGTTAAAAACGCAGAAAAAATGCTAGTGTGATACGGCCTTAACCGTCGAAATCGATTTAACATTGTAACTCTTTATTTTTTCGTGGAAATAGACAACGTTTTTTCACTAACTTCCGTTTTGAAATGGGTTTCCACAACTTCGTCGCTAGTAATTTAGTTCGTCTCCTAACCCATGGCGAATTTTGATGTTGCCTCAACACCAAGTACCCATGCAGTACCATATCCACTTCTGCTGTAGAAATTGGATCACATAGAAGAAGTTGTTGATAACTTAATACTTCTTCAGTTATGGAAGTATAATCTGTAAATTTTGCAAAATAACAAATTAAAATAAATAAATGAATAAGGTAATTACTTCTACACTTGATATAACTTTGGCTTAAATGAAGATTGAAAGTGCAGTAACGGTAGTGTGACTTTTTAATTGTTTCATCCAATCTCAAGACAGTTCGACACGCTGGTTAGCCTCTGGTATGCTTGCACTAGAAAAACCTGTTTTTGTACAATGACTCAGCTGAATGACCCAGATGGACGATTGCAAAACGTCCCTATTATTTATACTCCAAAGGTTGGGGCTCACCCTGTGATTGTACACCATTATATAGCTTGTACCAAGGTGCCGTATCTGCTGATCAGGCCTCTTAAGCAACAAGTATTTACAAGTAGGCCTGCCGCCACCCATAACAAGGCTTCTATTTTAATTTCCTTCCTTTCCTTTCTCTTCATGTATTTTTATTATTTCTTTTCCCAAGAAATTCCGGCCCTCTATAAAGTCTGGGCCAAGGGGTTGATTTCCCCCCACGGGTACTGTAAACTTGGACACCTATGTTGCGGTTTACGTCCTGCAATACTCAGTAATCACAATCCTACATGTATGGTATGTAGGTATAATAGCTACAACGAGAGTAAAATATGTATAGGTTTTAGAGGAATAAAATCGTTAACTGTCCTACCTCCTGGTAAGAAAATCACTAGTAATCTGAGCATTGTCTGAGTTACTTTTCTGTACATTACCATAATTCCCCCTGAAAGGGCCTACGCCCAATAGGATCACCACCATGTCCCCGAAATGCCGCCTCAACCGTCTAGATTAAGGATTGGAATTTATGGTCTGTTTGAATAGCTGGAGGGATATCAACAGCTTCTGAGCAACTGAACATTGAATTACAAGTCCTACAAAATGTGCGAGAGCTGAATTTTCACAGCTACTACGTTAGCTCTGTTTCTGAGAACTGTAAATATGTTAGCTGGAGCTACTGATATACCTACCTACTGAACATTCTGAAAAGGCTAGTTAGTTGGAGGAGTGTCGACAGCTAACTACACTTAACAGCAAAAAAACCGGCGCACCCTACATTTTGTTATTTTTTTACCTTAGCTTCAATTGGTTAATTTTTTTTTTTTTTTTTGCATGTGCCAAGTAAAGTCCGTACCTTATGAGAGAACAGCAAGGAACAGAGTGGGCAAATAAAAAATAGCCATTTGAAAAAATCAGCTTTATTCACAAAACTTCGATGTTTGGACAAAAGTAACAAAACATTCTTCTGTAGTTATCGTGTGAAAAAAAATTGAAAAATGAATTTTTTTTTTGAAAATAAATTTTTTAAATATCGGGTGGTACCGTCCCTTGCTTGTACCACCGCCTGCATTCTTCTCGGCATGCTGTTGATCAAATTTGAAACCGTTTCTTGTCTGATGAGGTCCCATTCTGCGACCACCGCTGTCCTGAGGTCTTGGAGGTTTACAGGAGGGTTCGGTCGCCTTTGGATGCACCTCTCTAGCTCGTCCCATAGATGTTCTATGGGATTGAGGTCGGGGCTGCGAGCTGGCCATTGTAGGGTGCGCATGCCAACCTCTTCAAGGTAGTCAGTAACCACGTTTGCTACGTGTGACCGCGCGTTATCGCCCATAAAAATAAAATTATCGCCGGTGTAAGGGGCGAATGGCACCACATAATCTTCCAGGATGTCAGAAATGTACCTCAGTGTGGTTAGACTCCCTCGGGGGTACACATGGAGTTCCGTATTCGCCTCTGAAGTGATTCCACCCCAAACCATTTCAGAACCTCCCGCGTAAGGCACCCTTTCAGAAATATTGCACTGAGCGAAACGCTGCCCTCGTCTCCTCCACCCTCTAACACGACGATCTGAAGTGAATAGTGAGAACCTGGACTCATCGGAAAACATTAAGAGTGCTGAAAGGGTGCCTTACGGGAGTGGGTCTGAAATGGTTTGAGGTGGAATCACTTCAGAGGCGAAAACGGAACTCCACGTGTACCCCCGAGGGAGTCTAACCACACTGAGGTACATTTCTGACATCCTGGAAGATTATGTAGTGCCATTCGCCCCTTACACCGGCGATAATTTTATTTTTATGGACGATAACGCGCGGTCACACGTAGCAAACGTGGTTACTGACTACCTTGAAGAGGTTGGCATGCGCACCCTACAATGGCCAGCTCGCAGCCCCGACCTCAATCCCATAGAACATCTATGGGACGAGCTAGAGAGGTGCATCCGAAGGCGACCGAACCCTCCTGTAAACCTCCAAGACCTCAGGACAGCGGTGGTCGCAGAATGGGAACTCATCAGACAAGAAACGGTTTCAAATTTGATCAACAGCATGCCGAGAAGAATGCAGGCGGTGGTATAAGCAAGGGACGGTATCACCCGATTTTAAACAAATTTATTACAAAAAAAAAAATTCATTTTTCAATTTTTTTTCACACAATAACTACAGAAGAATGTTTTGTTACTTTAGTCCAAACATCGAAGTTTTGTGAATAAAGCTGATTTTTTCAAACGGCTATTTTTTATTTGCCACTCTGTTCCTTGCTGTTCTCTCATAAGATACCGACTTTACTTGGCACATGCAAAAAAAAAAAAAAAAATTAACCAATTGAAGCTAAGGTAAAAAAATAACAAAATATAGGGTGCGCCGGTTTTTTTGCTGTTAAGTTTAGTATAATTTTCAAGACCTACCTAATTACCAACTGAGTGGATATGAGCTGAGATAGTGATGAGGTTTAATTACTTATTCACCGGGAGAAGGCGGCTAGTCGTGACTGAAACGAGCGTTGCATTCGACTCTTCCTCGTCAACTGAATTGGTTTGTTTTATGTGTACTACCTGCCATGAGCTTACAGCTCTCGTCGCTGGGGTGCACTAGCATCACTAGCTAGCGACAACCAATCCCTTTTCCTCATTATTTTTACTTTTCTAGGATAAATGACGTTATTTCTATGATCATTCAAAGTTGGGTACATTGTGAAGTTGTAGAACACAAATGAGGTCCAGTAACCCATTTCCAAGAGTTATGTTACAGGATATGGTTTTGGTAAATCAAATAACGTCGATATGTACAAATATTTTAATGATCAGTTTTACAAACTATGAAAATCAACAGTGACTCACTAGAGGCTGGGGCAGAACTGAATCTGAAACAGACAAGATTTCCAAAATAAAAGTGCCGAGTGATCAACGAATCAAACTAAATTCAACTTATTCGTAGAAACTCAGTTTTTCAATGGTAACGTAATTTTCAAATTTACTGAGGTATGGAATAAAATTTGTGAAGGTTGAAAAATCTTGATTTTTAAAGGGAAATTGAGGAGTTTCCATGAAATATGAACACCTCGTTGGGTGATGAAATCGAAATCAACTTCCTCGTGATATTTCCCAGAGTACTAACTGAATTTTACATCTAAACGATTTTGGTCATTACGCTATTTCCGAGCATGAAGAATTCACACCACAGACAAATATTACACCAAAAACTCGAATTTTTTTATAAATTGTGAAACTAAGAAAGTTCCAGTCATGCAGCATTACCATATGAGCTAATTTCTCTGTTGCTCCCAGCACTTTCGGTTGTCCTTTTTTCATTTGCATTTATTTTTAGCCATTAGGCATTTGGTGTTTTGAGCGGAATATTGAAAGTTGAAGGTTTTTAAGGGCGCTACGTCCGAATGCGAGGTCAAAAATACAAAAATTCCGACCCACCAATATACCCCAATCCCATTTTTAAAAAAACATTTATGGAATAGAGCATGGAGTTGGACAATTGTTAAATATGGTAATATATTTACCAGGTTAGTTGCTCGATTTTTCCAAATAGAAGATCTAAGCTGCTGCTGCTTTCCTTTTCTCCCTCTCCATCAAACGCCGCTCCCTTTCGTAGTCCTTCATCCTATCGAGGAACCTAAAAAACAAGATATTACAAATTAATGTGTTTATACATCGACAGCCATTGGTGATGGTCATCAACTTTAAATGACCAAAGATATGGATCAAGAAACTTCCATTTCCAAAAAGAAAATTTTTGAGTTGGATTGAAATCAACGGTTTTTATCAATAAGAAATAATAATTAAGAGGACATTAGAAGAAGAACTGTTAACATAGTTACAGGTGCTCAACTGTTATCGATCACAAGAAGTGAAGGTCAATGATATAGTAAGTCTAAGAACAAGTAATATGGGGAAACTGAAGTTTTTTCACGGAATGTTTATCAAGATCTCTTTCAATAAAAAACGGAAGCTAAAGAAGAAGGTTAAAGTTAAGGTTAAGGTTAAAGAAGAAGAAAATAAAGTTACAATGTTAGATGGATTTCGACGGTTAGGTCTTCAAATGTCAGGTCTCCAATTCATTTAGGTAGAAAGGTTTTGCGTAAAGAAAAGAAATGGATAACCGTATCATCGCATAATAGGGTTAACAAAGACGATTCCGCTTACAGCAAATCACCATCTCACGAGGTTCGTTTAGACAGACCATTCATTCTGAACCGGTCAGAACAGTTCTACCTTGGCCCCGCCCCTTTTTGGCCGTTCAGACAGACACAGAACGCGTTGTGAATGTGTGGTTCACTGTTCGCATAGACAATCCCAAACCGTTCCGAACCCGTTGTGTCGGTTCTGGATTTTCTTCAGAACGGTTGGTTTGGGACATGCGCACACAATGTTTTCAGCATAAGCCCCACCATGTTTGAATTTATCTTCGATTTCCCGCGCATTATTTATCCCATTTTCGGCTGTTCATCGAATTTCTTGTTCTCATTATTAATCACATTGTTTTAAAATTATTAGCGTTTTTAATCATTCTTGTACAAAGAATTATTGGTTTAATGAAGATCTCTCATCGTTATGAATCATCGAAGCACGTTCGTTTTACATACTCCAGAATAATTAGTTAAAAAAATTTCCTACAGGACTACCGTTTCTTACTGCCTATTAGTACCTAGTTAATTATCAGTCATATGACTGTCATCATTCATGTTTTTCTAGAGTGAACTTATGCCCATTCTGTTTACAACGCAGTTCTAAGAACCACCTTTAGAATGGTCTGTCCAAACAAACCTACTATAACTCAAAATTTGAGAACAGCATTCAGTAGAATTTCCTAACTTTCCTTAAATCTGTAGGATTTTGTAGGTAGTTATTTATGAAAGATGACTTTCGTGAGAATTATGTCGTAAACCGCTCTGTGCTATGACATTAAGTTGTATTGCCCCATTGTTTCATTGATGACTAGTAGTGACGTCTCACACCATTCTTGGGGGGTGGGGGGGATTTGCTCAGTGCTCCGTCATTTTTAGTCGGAACTTGAAATCGCAGCAATGAGCTTACCAGCCGTAGAAGAAAGCAGTCACCGTCAAAATTCTCGTGATAGTGATTAGGTTTAAACCATTTCCGTTTAACACTATTCTGTTCTATTCCATAAAAAGAAAGATAATGATAATTTTGAAAAACTGAACACATGGGTGAGGTTTTGTCTAGCACTGAATACTAACTCTTCATATTGGCAGTTGAGGTAGACATGTTTCTCGTGAGTGCAGCTGACGATCCAGGGGAACTTCTCCCTGTAGCATTTCCGGTACTCTATAAGATGGTGGGCGCAGTAATCCCGATCCTCTAAGGGGATTTTCGCTGAATGAAGCTCTTCCGGTGTGGCCACCATTACTGCAACATTTATAAAAAAGATCATATAGCTTAATAGCTTTAGTTGTTAGTTGATGTGAGGTGCATGTAATATACCTTCCGGAGCACAGTGGTCTGAGAGTGGCAAAAACTGGGCCGAAAAACGATCACATCGCTTCTGAGTTTGGTTTTGAACAGTATTGGATGGTTTGAATAAAGATTCCAAAGTAAAATTGTCGAAATTTTATTCTAACCTATCTATTGCATCTCTTCCTCCTTATCGTGAGTAACCTTACACACAGATAAGTTATAATAATTTCTTGTTGATTTTATGGCCAAAATCAACCCATTAAGGTACAGGTTAAATACATTTTTAAAATCTGCATTGCAAAACCTTTTTGTGAATAAAAAATACCTAGGAAACTTAGAAATGTTGGAAACATAACACAATAGGCGAGAAAATCCTATAGATGGTTTAGCATAACTTGAAGATGAGTAAGTAGCAACACTTCAAGATAAGACACTAATTTGACCCTCTTGACTTTATCAGGTTACCATCCAGTGTGGCTTGCCCCAGATGATAGAGAGTTCCTAAAGCGATAGGGAAATAGAGATGAGGCACCTTATCGTTCACGGGAAGCCCTACTGCACAATTGTGCCATGTGCCACAATGAGGCCAACAAAACAGATTCATCCCACCCTATACATAAGACGCCTTATCCCAAACCTACCTGTCTCATCTCTTCCTCCTTATAGCAAAGTAACCTCACGCACCGATAACAGTGATATTAATTCCATGTTGGTTTTAATAGCCGAAATCAACCCATTAAGGTACAGGTTAAATAAATTTGCAAAATCTGCCATTGCAAAACCTTTTTGTGAATAAGATAAGAAGTAGGAAACTTAGAAATGCTGGGAACTGAACACATGGGAAAGGCGGGAAAATCCTCCAGGTGGTTTAGTGTTACTTGAAGAGAGTATCGTCACACTTTCAAAGGAAAAGGAATAACTTCGAATATTGTCAAGGTATGTACCATATTACTTTTTTAGTCTTTACAGTTGCACAAGAAGTGTTCTGCTTTGTCTTTTCCCACTCCACATATACAAAGTGGAACAGTGAAAACACTGACTCACAGTTGTTATCTAGATCCTGTAGTACATGTAACGGCCCCAAAATATTTGATACCTTGACAGGAGTTGGAACTCGCGTCGTTTGTTACAACTACGGGAAATTTACCGAGGCCAGGGTAATCAAACCTCTTTGACTGTGAGAGTTATTTCCTTGGAGCAGAACATTTCCCCGGAGTCAAATACCAAGCGTCTCGGCAGGACGAAGTGAAACTGCAGGCCGCTGGCTAACCTAAGTTCGTCGTTGGAAATTGCATAGACCATAGGGCCTCTTAGCGCGTTCCCCCTGGTTGAGGCCAGTGGAACTCCACCTTGAAGGGGGCACACACCCCAGCAAGGCCTACTTTCTAGCCGCCACCCCCCTGGATAGGGACAGGGGAGAACTACAAGGGCGTGAAACCAACTACCCCCGCGAAACGATCCACAAATGGGTGGCAGGCTGGAAGAGCTGAAAGCTTGGGGCCCCAACCTCCCGCGGTACCAGTATGGGCACACTAGGCCAAGAATGGTCACTGGCCCAGCAACAGAGATGAGGCCTACCTACCGCTTAACCGCACCCCGTCCTGCATGATTGCAGCACATGTAGGGAGGCCACGGTTGCACCTGGGCCTGGGTACGCCACACGTGTAGTGTCGATAGACAACCCCAGTATGGGTGGTGCTAACGACAGGAATCGTGATGTGTATAGTCTTTTGGTTCGAGAGGGATTTATTTAATAATTGTTTAGTATGATTTTGGATCCTATTTCGACTGCGCCACTGTAACGGCCCAAAAATATTTGAGAGCTCGACAGGAGTTCGAACTCGCGTCGTAACAACTACGGGAATTTTCCCGTATTTGCAACACTCCAACGATCTTAGCTTTGAGGCCAGGAGTGATCAAACCTCCGACTTTGAGATTTATTTAACTGGAGCTTAACATACTGGACTAGGGAGTTAACTCTCGTTGGTGGAACTGGCCCATAGAGGATGGATTCTATTCATTCTAATAATGGTTCCTAGCAATTTCATGTTTCATATAGACAGTCCATTTGTTCACCAACATTTAATAACTACTCGTGTTCACGTCTATAAATTAAAAACCATGAGGAAAATACCTTTTGCTTCACGCTCCTTAGCAAATCCATAGTTGGGATCCCATTTCGATTTCTGATGGGGATTAGGAACGACGTCCGGGTGCAGTTGGTAGTCGATACCTGCTTGCGCATTCCCCATAGTCGCTAAGAAAATACTTATTTCACCAACGAAGCAACTTTCATAAAAATCTAGACTAGGGAGTAAATTCAGACAAAAATCTAAACTGATGGATTACAGAAAAAGTATGATAGCCGAGTTCAGAAAAACAGCTGATATCAAAGGTGTGTGTGTGCTCTTCCTTCTAAATCTTGCACATGAATTGAGAACTGACACCTTTCTTAGTTTTCCTGGAATAAGTTTTTAATATATAATTATATATAGCTTTATAATATATAATTTATTCCCTTGTTCTTAATATATTTCGTACTCAATGATTGGATAGGGTAAGATCACTAGATTTGAAATTCGCAGTTTTTTTTAGGCGTAGGTGAAATACCACTCAAAGGGGTACAGTTGGCAACAATGCCTGCACCCTAATTTTCGTGATAACCCTTATCATCAAGGTGATTTTCCGATTTTCCCCGTTTAGGGTGGTAAGGGCTGTGATAGTTGATAAGATTTCTCACTTTTTATTTAGTTTTGTTAATTCGTTCCACCTGACTTCCTCCTTTCAAGAGGAATCAGTGTGATATAGGACGTTTTCTCTGAGTCCCTTTTCCCGTGGAGGGGGAAATTCGTAGGGGTTTCTTCCATCCGAAAACACCGGGAAAGGGGACCGTAACCTGGAAAAATTCGAGAGCATCTAGTCGGGAAAAAAATCTAGTATCTTCGATTACTTATTTCACCGGTCGTATTTACGTAGAATTTAGCGAAATTCAAAGTGGCAGTTTTTCTCTCATCAAATTGGTTCCTTACGTACCCGGAAACATCTGAGGATTCACCTTGAACTTGACCGTAAGAAGGCTATTCATCTTCTATGTCTAGGCTGGTTGGGAGGTCCTAATTTTTTAATTAGTTTTCAGTTTCGTAGCTACAGCTTTCGTTGATTTCCATGTCGATTTTATTTGAATATTGCGGGAGTGTATATTCTGGGCCTCGTCTGGGTTTGCGGTATAGGCTGGTATTCGTGTAGAGTAGGTGAAATCCGTCGGTTTTCTTGAAGTTTGACTTGGGTGATGGAAGGGGACTCCCCGGATGAGTTTAGGATGGACGAGTCGGATGGGTTTTCTGATAATGACGATGACGACGATCCTGATGTACCCAGGTAAGTCAACGAAAATAAAATGCTTGATAAGTAATAGTTCCTGTACAAGTAATAGTTGATGAAACTAGGTACATACTTATTATCTCGTAGTTAATGCAAATCTAGTTCATATGTAACTCGTACGTATACACTACCACAACCTAATAAATGGCATACAAAATAGACTATAACAAAAGCACTTTTTTGTTAAAAAAGTAATTCCATTTTTTAAAAATATAATGATCTAAGCCTCACCTAAACGAGATGGGTGGTTTAATAAATTATTATATTTTATTAATTTATATTTAATTACTTAGCGGCATTGAGCAAGTTGTCTTAAGCGGCACCGCAAGTGGCACGATTCTAAAGCCGATTTCACACGGAGCGGTATGTCCGGAGACGGAAAGACGGAACGCAATGTGATTGGCTGTTGGGACAACAGTTGAGGATGGTGGCTGCCATGTTGCCGGAATGGGCGGTCGGCGGTAGAAATTTGTATACCGTTGCCGCGTTCCGTCGAGCGTTGCGCAAGCTCATTGGACAGGAATGTTGATAACCGCAAGTAGAGGTTTCAGATCAGAGAGGGTTTCAGTAGGAAGGATATGATTCCGTTTAGCGAGGTGCCGCTTCATGTGAACACCCTGCCGCATTCCGCCGTCCCCTCCACTGGGTTTTCCGGCCTTCCGTCTTTCCGGTTGTTACGCTCGTACCGCTCCATGTGAAACCGGCTTAAGGGGAGCCATGCTGACCTTCGTCACCAAACAAACGGAGTGCCATCATGAACTCCACTGGAGAATCGGAGCAGGAAATACAGCGGTTCATTTTTGAAATAATAAACGAAAAAACGAGGGGCACAAGATCTCAACCACACTGGAACGTCACACGTACCTGCACAGAACAACTGCACCACACTAGTACATGAACACAAGCACGCTGGAACAAACCTTTTCCCCCCGGAAACCCTCTAACTTTCTCGACTAACGTGGCTTTTTCTGACCTGACATGTTGAATCTTGACCTGAAGATGGTGTACAAGAAGCGCCAAACGTCACTGAGGGGTTTGGGATCGTGATGGAAATCCTTTTAATGAGTGTAATTACATTTTCAATACCCATGCCAATCCTCTTGGCAGTAATTGAAGTGGCAATTACTTATTCAATTCCAAGTACCTACCTGATGATAATTGGGAAAATCTATTACTTTTAATTGGTAAATGAAATTGGCCAGTTGATTACCATTACTGGAATGGTAATAGCTATTATAAAATTTGAAGTAAATTAGAATGGTAATAGGATTTCCTTGTTCGTACGTAACAGTTAATATAATTTACGCATTGAGGATCTAATCTCCTACATGCAACATAAAGTCAATTCCTTCTAGCAAGAGCAATGGCAAGGTGAGCTCACTGGTCTGCGGGGTGTCCTCCAGGACTTGAGTCCGGTGGGCCCTTTCGTAACCCTACTTCCAAGGAGGGTTCTAATAGTGGTCAACCAGGTTGCCACTGGCCATACCCGTCTTACTCAGAGACACCTGCTTAGTGCAGAAGCTCGAGATGTTGTGTGTGGGAGGTGTCGGGGTGACCTGTCCACCCGCCACTTTCTGGAGGACTGCCCAGCCCTTGTGGACCTCTGAGTCCAGCATCAGCCCCCTCAGTGGGTAGACGTTTTATCCGGACCAGACAAGATCCGATTCCTGTTGTTGTACCTGAGAGACGCTGAGCTCTACTACAAACTGTGATATCTGATCTGTGATATATTTATGATGTACATCTATTAGTAGTTTTATTTCACTTCGCAGATTGTATATAGTAGCATGTATATAGTTATTTCCCTATCTTACATCTAGTCTTAGTTGTATTATTTTATTTTTGGGGTTTTTAAATCCACTTTGGGGGCTAAACAGTGTTCATCACTGTACCTCTCATTTATTTTTTCCCCCCTTCGAGTTGCCAGTGAAGTCCATGATGGCGCTCCTTTTTAGTCAGGGATGGCATCATGGCTCCCCTTAGGGCCGTATCACACTAGCATTTTTTCCGCATTTTTTCTGTGTTTTTAATGCCAAAACGTGAAGAAGAAGAAGTGCGTTTTTCCAAGGTCAGCTTTTTCGACCATTGCGCATCCTGGCGGAGCGTTTTTAAACTCACTTGGGAAAATTATAACACGTTCTAATTTTTACCTTGACGCAAGAAAAATGCTAAACATAACCCTTGGGGAGGTTACAATTCAATGAAAAACCCCTAGGAGCCCTAACCTGACAGATTTAATAAAAACGCATTCCGCCAGAATGCGCTGTTTTCGCATTTATTCCTCCTCAACATCCACAGCTGACCTCGAAAAAAAAAGCACTTTGCCTTCTTCACGTTTCAGCTTTAAAATGCGGAAAAAATGCAAGTGTGATACGGCCTTTAGAATCGTGCCACTTCCAGTGTCCCTTAGGACACCGTGTTCAATGCCACTAATGACCCTTTTGGTTGAGGTGCGGCTTAAACCTCTAAAAAGAAAAGTTAATCTAATTATATACCATTTACAGCCATCCTTGCTTAACAACTCTGAGTGGTATATATATTCAAGTGTGTACATTTCGTCATAGTTTCAAGTCTAGATCTTGGACAGGATCATCAATACTTCCTCCACTGAACATACTCTCCCTTCAAAGGGGCAGGCTAACGAAATTCATATGCAAGGTTCGTTTGTTACTCTGGGAGAAGTGGTTCCTAAATAATGAAGCCGCGTTATTAGTTGATTGTGTCCATGATAACTAATGTTTACAGATGTGGAGTGACTCTCGCACAGCTGAAGACGAGGATTAAAGAGGAGATTGTTGAGAATGGAGAAGAGGCTCTGGCGAATGGCACCATCCCCGGAGTTCTCAAGGAAGAAGAGGTAATTCTGTGATCGGCTCATCACGTTTTTGTCGCTTAAGGGCCTATTGCACCTGGACTGCGCTTGGGTCCATTTTATAGCAGTTTCAAGTCAAATGAAACCTTTTCCAAATCAAATGAAACCTTTTCCAGACCAAATGAAACTTTTTCCAAGTCAAATGAATCCTTTTCCAAGTCAACCCTTTTCTAGACTAAATGAAATCTTTTGAGAAAATGAACCAAATGATTTCAAACCTTTCAAATTGTATACGTTGTGGGAAGAAGTTGACAAAATGAAAATTTGATGAATTTTAGACATTGGATTATCGAAGCAGTTCTCACCTTAGTAGAATAGGAAACATGTTAATTCTTGAAACTTCCAACAGTTGAATGTGAAGTGGGTACACCTACTCGCCACGCCCTCACGGAGATATAGGAGCTACTGATAATATAATTAACGGGAGTCACCAATACGTCCAATGTCTTGTTGGTGGCTTATTCCTTAAAAATGTTCCCAAATTCTGATTGATTCCCAAAGATCTTGTAACTTATAAGGTTTGTTCGCAGTGACCATCAAACCGGTAAGAAATGGTTGGAAACGCGTTTGGGGCGTTCGCAGTGTCCATTTGAGGAAATCTATGACTGTATAGCATCCATAGTGGTCCGTTCGCAGTGACCACCAAACCAGTTTGAAACGCGTTGTGGATCGGTTAGACCGGTCAGAGAAATTTCTGCTGACCGATCTGACGGTTTGTCCCCCACCACACCGCTACTCGAAGTAGCCAATCAAATCATTCCACTGTGAGATGTAGGGTAGCGGGAGCTCAGCGAGCTGAGAGATGATAAGCCAGCCGAACGAGATGAGAAAGCTGTCGGACATCTGCATGACGTGCACTGTTCACTAAGTTCTACCTTTGCATTTACCCTCGTTTTAATTCTACGGTTATTTATTGAAAGTTTCCTACTAGTTGTGTGATATGGAAAATCTTATTGGTGACAACGACGTAGAATGGGAATCTTCGTCTGAATAGCAACAAAATACAAAATCAAACAGTAAAATGTTATTACTTAATCTCAACTGAAGAGTTATTTGTAAAGCTATTCACATTAAAAATTAAGAACGACGGTTGACTTCGATTTAAATTCTTCCCGCGAGATAAACCACATTCTCCCACAAAATCATCAGCTGGAGGCAAGAAAAGATTGAGCATGGATTTCTTATTCCTGTTGGAAGGTTTGTTCCCAATGAATATTTTTCATTTTTCAACCTGTCCGTTGTCTTGCAGGCCATCTCTTTACGGTTCAGGTTCTTTATTCATACATGAAATGTTTACCTATTCAAAGGATGAGGCGAGCCCACCAAGCAGGTTACAGCTGTTGGAGGCTATGCGACAGTCAAACCCGTTCGCAGTGCGGATTTGGTCACAAACGGTTTGAAATTAGGTGTTGGTCACGCATGCACACTAAACCAATCACAAACCTGGTCGCCAACGGTTGGTAACCGTTTCCAACCGGCACTGCGAACAAAGCTATAATACTTCTAAAATTGTTCAATACACCATGTTTGGTAAAGGTTTCATTTGACTTGGAAAAGGTTTCATTCGGTCTTGAAAAGGTTTCATTTGACTTGGAAATGCTAAATCTTCTTTTTATTCAATCTCATCGAAAAGTATCTAAAGGCATGCCTTATTATGAGCCGATCACAAACTTGTATGTCTGACATTAAAGATTATTTCCTTTTTCACGTATTAGAAGGTTATTTCAAAGAAAAGTATTCTGAATAAACTCTGGTATATTTGAAAAAATTCAACTTCAATATCTTAGCAAAAACACTACTTAAAAAAATAATCACATATTTTCATTAGTAAACTTCGCAATTTATTTGAATTGAAATAAGTAACTCATTTTGTATCTGCATCACTTCATTTTTATCTACCTGTAACTACTTACTAATTGAGGAACTGACATGGGAATGCATATTATCATTGCCTCTATTAAAAATATTTTACTTTGCTCTTGTCCAATCAGTGCTTTTGTACGGTATTCCTGCATGGGGTGCCACTTATCCCTCTACCCTATTACCCATTATCACCACCCAAAAACAGCTAATAAGAATTATAAGTAAGAAGAGGTTTTTGGAACATACCGAACCCTTATTTAAACATTTGAATACTTTAAAATTTCCCTCACTGATGGAGCTTCATTGCATTAAACAGATCTTGAAAGAAAAAAGTTTTTCCACGCCTAACCATTTAATTTACACCAGATTCCATTCTTGCAACTCTATGACTATTCCATATTTTCGCTCTACTCTTGGTTACAACTCATACCCAGCACGAGGTGTACGTGGGTTTAATGCTCTTCCAGAAACCCTGAGATCGGCACTTTTAAATAAAAACTGTAAAAATAGTCAGAAACTCAAAAAACACTTCCTCATGTTATAACTTCTGCTATACTGCTGTTTTTAAACTTCATTATTATATTTTTCTATCTTGGATGAGTACGTGTTTTGTTTTCATTGCACTCCGATCCATTGCAGCTGGAACAATATTATTGTATTCTTTTTAAAAGAAGCGTGTTTCTTTTTTTCTTTTTAAAATAAGTAACCACTTATGAATATTTGTTATTTTCCTAGCTGAGGTACGACTCATCTCCCTGCCACGGGCTATGCCCACATAGGGGATAAGTTTCTGTATTTTTTTTTTTAAGCAATCTGTATTATTCTTAAAGAGCATTTTTATTTTCAATTTTTATGTATTTGTATTATGAGAAAGAAATAAAGAATCTAAAAAAAAAACTCAAGTCCAAAAATCCAAGAAAAAGTTTTTGTCGTAGAAATACAAGTAAACAGTCACGCCAACGGTGAGGGAAAAGCCTTATATCCTCCCGTTAATATTAGATCGCACCGTGACCAAGTCCTGATACCTTTACTTGGAGAAGAGATTATGTCCAACAAATCTTATAGGAGTTCAGAGGGAGTTCCTGTTAAATTTGATTTTTGGACTTGAGTGCATGAACTGGCGGAGGGCACTGCTTGAAGATAGTAAAAATCGAAAATTTCACCGAAAATGCTGTCGCCTGGTTAAGAATTGTACTAGAAACATGCTATTATGGTCGGATAATATGCTTTGGCATGTTCTGAACATGATTCCGTTTTTTACTATACTTTTTTACTTCGTTTATTGGCCATAAATCTCAAATTACTTGTAGGGTAATAGACAAATTCACCCTAATTTCACCAGAAATTATGTCGCGTTGATAATTTAAGGTCCCAAAATACCTTGTGCCGATAAAATTTGGTATTTTCCAGGATACTCGATACAAAGCCGAAGGTAATTGGCAAGGACCTGAACCGGCATTGTACTTATTCGCCAAATATAGCGGCGAAATGGAGAAAATAGCTAAAATTTTCCCATTTTTCTGTAAAATTCCTTAGTTTCCATCGGTTTTCCGGGGTCAAATTCATAGTTCTGAATTGTCTGAACTGTGATTGGATTGTTAAATAAAAAATGATGCAGTATAATTGAAAATGATATGTAATATAATTTTAGTTTCACAAAACATAACATTTTAACGAGAATAACATAACAAAAATATACAAAAAAAAATTAAACACGATGAAATATCGAAACATAAAAAAATACCAAATTTTATCGGCACAAGGTATTTTGGGACCTTAAATGATCAACGCGACATAATTTCTGGTGAAATTAGGGTGAATTTGTCTATTACCCTACAAGTAATTTGAGGTTTATGGCCGATAAACGAAGTAAAAAAGTATAGTAAAAAACGGAATCATGTTCAGAACATGCCAAAGCATATTATCCGACCATAATAGCATGTTTCTAGTACGATTCTTAACCAGGCGACAGCATTTTCGGTGAAATTTTCGATTTTTACTATCTTCAAGCAGTGCCCTCCGCCAGTTTACCGGATAACTAGTGGACGGAGCGTAAAATAAATAGGTTCATCGTGTTCAGCGCATGCGAAAACCCATAAATAGACCTAAAAAATCAGCTCCTCAATTATTTATCGTTAGCTAGAAAAAGAAAAAAAAAAAAAATGTTGAAGAAAAAAGTTCAAGTTTATCCTTTGATTCCACTCTGATCGAAAAATAGCTAAGGGATTTTCATTACTAAACTTCGCAATTTATTTGAATTGAGATAAGTAACTCCTTTTGTATCTGCATCACTTCATTTGTATCTACCTGTAACTACTTACTAATTAATTATCGTTAACATCCGATCAGCAGTCGTCAGCTAGAAAAATAAGAAAAATGTTGAGAAAAAAGTTGAAGAAAATAACTTAAGGGGGGGGTTATATCCTATGATTCCACGCTGATCGAAAAATAACTAAGGGAATGTCTTAGGAGTGAATTTTACAAGTTGAGATGACGGCAGAATTTATAAAAATACTATAACAGAGAAATAGATTGTCGAGAAACACGGAGACGTAAGAGAGCTGGAAAGGCAGTTGCTAGGCAACTATCACCGTGCGTCATGATAATGCATGGGTAATTTCAAGCAAATGCTAACTTCATTTAAGCATGTGCAACCTATGTAGTATCATCAAAAGGTTATTCACATGAAAATGAGCATTTGCTAGAGCCTGGACTTTTTGATCGACACCTTATGCTTTTGCTAGCAAGCAGCTGATCTAAGCAAAAGTCTAAAGTTTTGCTGGCAAATGCTTAAGGCCGTATCACACTCGCATTTTTTCAGTTTTTTTCTCACATTTTTAATGTTCGAACGTGAAGAAGGCAAAGTGTTTTTTTCCAAGGTCAGCTTTTTCGACCATTGCGCATCCTGGCGGAGCATTTTAAGCTCACTTGGGAAAATTAGAACGCCTTCTAATTTTTACGTCAACGCAAAAAATGCTAAAACGTAACTCTTAGGAAGGTAACAATTCAATGGAAAACCCCTTGGAGCCCTAACCTGACAGACTTAATAAAACTGCATTCCGCCAGAATGTGCTGTTTTTTCACTTATTCCTCTTCAGCATCCACAGCTGACCTAAGAAAAAAGCACTTGGCCTTCTTCACGATCGAGCATTAAAAATGCGAGGAAAAAGCTGAAAATATGCAAGTGTGATACGGTACGGCTTTAAGCATGTGCTACCTATGTTGTATCTTCTATAGGTTATTCACATGAAAATGAGCATTTGCTAGCAAGCAGCATTTTATTCACATCACCCAATGACTTGACGTTTACTCCTATACATGTTCTTTAGAAGAATCTATTTCGTACTCCAGGTGAGGCTAGAGAAAACCAGCTCTGATGTAGAGGACGATGACAACGATGAAGATGACGAGGGAGGTGGTGCCCATGATGACGATGATAGCAAAGATGATGACGATGAAGAACGGGTATGTATACTGGAGTTTTATTTATTTATTTTATTTTTTTAATTATCTATTGGCTTCGTAAAGAGATACATTCAGCATAATTGGTAAACATATAATGGATAATTAGTAAAATAATACATCGTAGGTAACTCATTGTATTCAAATTCAAATGACGTGGGTACATAAGTTAGGTATAAACTTCTGCCTGTTGATGAGAGGAAGTTGTAGAGCGCAGTGTAGATTCAGAGGCTGTACGGAGCCAGTAATGTTTCAAGGTTAAGTGGATGTGTGACTGCAGTTGACACTTTGCGAATCAGCTCTTCTCTCTGTCGAATAGGATGGGCAGCTCAGGAACATGTGCTCCAAAGTTTCAGCTTCGCTGTTGCATTGTAGGCATACGTCCTAGACAGATTGTCGAATAGAATTCAAATATCTTCAGGTCAAAGCGTGGCCTGTTCGGAGCCTTGTTATAGTCTTGATAAAATTAGTAGGTGTAGATGCAGGAAGATCTTCAAACCATCCTATAGTAAGTGCCTATACTTTATAGATAACAAATAGCACATAGTACCTCTGTATCTACCATTATTTATAAAACCAATTGTTATATTGTAGCACCTATGAGGCCTGTTGAAGGGCGAAATTAGTTGTGAAGTCAATAAATACATAAAGAGGAAGAAGCCGTGATACTTCCACCCTCACACCAGTATTCAGTATGAAGAAACCATCACTACATGAATAACCATCTTTGTTTAGAGGGGGGAGGGAAGAGTGAGACGTAACAGTGACCAGCATGGTAGTCCGTATGGAATTCTCTCCATTTATTCTTTAAATTGAGGAAATACTCTCTACATAGATCAGTATGAGGAAAGCATGGAGGTGTTATAATTCTCAAGGGAATTTGCGTAGAAAGGCGAGCCTTTTCGCCCACCAGAATGTTTCCTTGTATGCCTCTATGGTGTCTGATCCAGTTCATGTGAACAGATTTGTCCTGTTTCCTCAGCTCTACAGTGGATCTCAGAATTTCTGCATCGAGAAATGTGAGATGAGAGGTTGGTGTTGATTTCTTCAATATGTTGAGCACGCTTTGGGAATCAGACAGTATGACGAGTTCTTGGCAGTTATTTTTAAGCTCGGTGCATATATCAGTGCTTGTAGTATGACATAAGCTTCTGCAGAGTATATAGATCCGTAGTTCCAGAGGCGGAAACTTCTAGAATGCCCGTTGGTTGCGTCGTACAAGGCACATCCTACTTTGTCATTTAGGCGAGAGCCATCTGGGAATACTACTACTGTGAATACTACTAAGGATGTTTATCGTACATGGCAAGGTGTAATGATTGGAAGACACAAATTATAAAATGAAAAGTGGAGAAAGTGTGTATTGATTTCAACTTATTCTGATGGCTGGCATAATCGGATTTTTCTCCTTCATTCGGCGGAAATGATTAATCAGTTCATCAATTCTTAATGCTGCTGGGTTAGGAATGTCATCTGTAAGTTCGAGATGATCTTCACACTTCACTTTGTTCTTCAATGATGGGGAGATCCTCAATACCTGATCAGGAAAAGTTGCACAGGGTCACGCACCATTTGAATCTTTCAAGGGTCTCGGAAAACATCCTCAATCTCTCGTAGCACACTTTTTTTTAAAATTATCTATTGGCTTCATTTTGAGATATATTCAGCCTAATAGGCAAACATATAATGGATAATTAGTAAAATAATACATTGTATTTAAATTCAAATGACGTGGGTACATAAGTTATGAACTTCTGCCTGTTGATGAGAGGAAGTCGTAGAGCGCAGTGTAGATTCAGAGGCTGTACGGAGCCAGTAATGTTTCAAGGTTAAATGGATGTGTGACTGCAGTTGACAATTTGCGAATCAGCTCTTCTCTCTCTGTCGAATACGATGGTGTAACGGCCCAAAAATATTTGCTACCTCGACAGGAGTTCGAACTCGCGTCGTCACAACTACGAGAAATTATTATTAATTTCCTGGAGTTGCAACGCTCTAACGACCAGAGCTAAGAGGCCAGGGTTATCAAACCTCTTCGACTGTGAGAGTTATTTTCCTGGAGCGTAACAATGGGCAGCTCAGGAATATGTGCTCCAATGTTTCAGCTTCGCTGTTGCATTGTAGGTATACGTCCTAGTCAGATTGTCGAATAGAATTCAGATATCTTCTGGACAAAGTGTGGCCTGTTCAGAGCCTTGTCATAGTCTTGATAAAATTAGTAGGTGTAGTTGCAGGAAGATCTTTAAACCATCTTTGTTTAGAGGAGGAAAGGAAGAGTGAGACGTAACGGTGACCAGCATGGTAGTTCGTATGGAATTCTCTCCATTTATTCTTTAAATTGAGGAAAAACTCTACGTAGATCAGTATGAGGAAAGCATGGCGGTGTTATAATTCTTAAGGGAATTTTCGTAGAAAGGCGAGCCTTTTCGTCCACCAGAATGTTTCCTTGTATGCCTCTATGGCCTCTGATCCAGATCAAGTGAACAGATTTGTCCTGTTTTCTCAGCTCTACAGTATACAGGAGTTACAATTGAAGCTTGGAAATGCAAAAAGATCTAAGTGCCAAAAGAATAGAAAACTCGTGTTTTTGCATTTTACTGGTCTATGAGTCAAGGCCAGTGATATGAAGCAGGTACAAGTGCCATCGGAACCGTTATATATATCCTAGAGCATACGGCCAATGGTATATACACCCTTTTGAAGTAACATGTGTGAGGGACTTATAGTTTCTGCTAAAATTTTGAATGCCTGACTGCTGTAGTGCAAACTACATTTCATTATAAACTTGGTCTGTGTTCATCTAATCATAGGTTATTTGTAAAAAATGTCTTTCTTTAATTCAGTCATTTTCCTTTAATAAGTCGTCAGATGGCTATCAGGAGGAGAAGCAGCCCTCATAGTAGGAGGAAACGAGGCGTCATCTTCAATGTAGGTTGTGTGGACGTAGTAGGTAAATGATTTGAGTTCTGTTGGAGCAGTGGCCATCAGAGAAAGAAAAGCGTTGTGCACTGAATCGGGTGGGAAAAAACTCAAGCCGAAAAAAAGCTTAAGCCACTTGCCTACATCATCTTTAGTGCGGTGACCCTTCAACAAACTTTTGTTCTTCTGTACTCGACGGAACCATGCCTGGTGGAGATGGAAGGCACACCCAAGGATCACACAACCTGGGAAAACCTCCAAGGATGACATGTGCCTCCTTTTCGAAATTAACATATAAGAAGTCGATCTTCTACTCTTAGTGGCATGTGAAAAGGCAAAGCTCCTTTAATGTGTTCCAAAATTGAAAGTAATCTTCTTTTGACGCCATTTAACAGTGCAAAAACTACTGGGATGTTGAATCCGTTGGAGTATACGAGCACAGTATAGAGTTGGTAATAATATTTGGGGCGAGAACACTAAGATTCTCTGCTGTTGATTCTCGGCGAGTTGGTTGGAGAAAGTCCGTGTCCCCACTTGTGCCGTTCTCTGTTTACCTAGATGGGCGCTCGCAAATCGACGAACCCTTCGTCGATTTACCCAGCTGGGCGACGCCCCTAGACCTATGTAACTGATACGTAGGTATCTTCGTGGATTTATTTCCTATCAACTAAACTTAAAAGCCGTCTGTGCTAATGGTAAAATAAATAAATTATGTATGTATCGATCGGCATTTTACCAATAATTTTGTTCACATTTATCTTATAAAAGCTGCAATGGGCTTTATTCGATGAGAGATTTTCCAAAACGATGCACTATCACGGGTATTGAGTGATTAGAAGTGACCATAAGACACACATTTTCCCACTGGTTTCTTCAACAGCCGCACTAACGTTGATATTGCGAATATCATTAAATGAAAATCACCGCCTGATTCAGCGGGGAGAAATACCATAAAAATCAAGTATCAAATCAGGCCTTCCTCTTCCTAATTATATAGGGACTTCCTAATTATACCTCGATATTTTTCACTTTGCTCGTGATCCCCCGAAAGTGCACACGCATTTTTACTCCCTCAAAAATGCGAGTGACTGGTAATTCTTTCCTGAAATTTCACGTAGATTCCGGATCTGAAATAAAAATGGGGTTCTCTGTGCGGGAAAAAACATAGTTAGTGCACACTGCGCGTGTTCGCACATGTGGTCAATAGCTCAAGGCATTTTATCCAGGATTCGATTTGCGTACATTCTGTCTATGTTTGTGGCTTCGCAAAACACAGTAGGGTTTCTGAAAATGTCATCAAAATCGGGTTTTCACTTACCTGTGATGCTGATGCAGAGGACTCTATGTAGCACCATCTGGAATCCCCAATCTGCATAATCCCCAAAAATGTCATCAGACTTTTCATGATTGGATGCATTCCGATTGCTCATTATCAGATTCTACTATGCGCTAAATGATTTGGATGGCATGCCATGGATATATAATATAACACGTGAACGATTTTGCGGGCTAAGATTACAGCCTCAAACACAACCAAAGATACTTTCACATAATCTCAGTGCTTAAAACCTTTTTCAGCAGGCTTCGAGTTGTATACTTAATACTTATTGTATATCTCAATGATTAGCTTTGTTCCAACGAGGACAAAAGGGCGCCCTAGAGGAGCTCAGAGCTCGAAATTGTGTTCCAACAAGGTTATGTGGTTGAGAGCTCCACGTTCCAACAAGGTTATGTGGTTGAGAGCTCCATGTTCCAACAAGGTTATGTGGTTGAGAGCTCCATGTTCCAACAGATCTTAGAGCACCCCCAGAGCTGCTCCGGGGCTCCCCCTAGCAGCCCCACACTTTTGACAGGGTCTCGTCGAGAGCTCCGAGCCCTACGCATGCACATTTTGTAATAACCTGCTACCCTTGGGAAAAGTACATATCCGCGTAACCTTCTCTGAACTGTTTTCACCTTCTCTACGACGTTTGTTATCACATTTCTCTCCGAAGTGTTCCAACAAACAGGAAAGTGGGCATCCTTGGAGCTACCCCATGGCAACTCTGGAGGAGCCCTGGGGGTCGCTCTCGAAGCATTGTTGGTACAAAGCTAATATTTCCCATGCTGTGACATGCACTCCATGTAGTTTATTCTCTGCAGCTCTAATTGACAATTGTGTTTAAAATATGTTACAGGATGAACTTGAATTTAAAGTGGCTAACTTCCTTGCAGACACTTCTGTAAGTCGCCGGAGGTCAAAGAAATGTAAAAAAGGTTCGATCAAATCTGCCTGCAAATTCAAGTGTAACCAGTAAGTGGTACTCCTCATTTTATATCTTTTAGTTAGTTCATAATGCCTTGTAAAACTTTCTGTCATAACCTAATGGCCTATAATTTTTTTCTGGTAGGCCAAGCTGAATTCACTTGATTAATTTCTAGCATAAAACGAACTAGTTTAACGAAGTCACCCTTTCGCCAGACCACCACAAAATTGTGTTACGAAAATCAAACACGAAATTTTGTTACTAAATACGTTATGGTTACGTGAAATCTCTCCCGTGAAATTTGAGATGGTGCAAAGCGCTGAGTGTTAATTGTAAATTATAAGAATATAATTTTCTTTTTAGGTGTTCAGCGCTCTTTCGTTACAAATCTACGTTGACTTATCATATGAAGTCCGAGTGTGGTACTGGGGTCATCACTGCCGGTTCGAAAGTTGTTCGTAACTCACCAGCCCTTTGCAACATCTGTAACAAGCAGCTGTCTTCCAGAACATCTCTGATGGTTCATTTACGCATCCATACTGGTAAGTAGTTAGGGATAATACATGTTGTGAGTAAAAGTCAAGTAAACATAGCTGCCTCGATAATCAGTTATCTTTCAAACGGAGGATCAGAATTCGTTCTGATGTTTTCGCTTAATGCCTCATTAAGCTTAACTTAGCTAATCTCATGACTAACGGTTCATTGCAACGCCTAACCCGTAGTAAGTTATAACCGAGAAGGCTTCCAACAAATATGGTGAAGTTTACGTCCTCACAATTGGGAGCCGCCCCCTATTGCAATGAAACCAATAATGTGGGTCTTACTCTTTATAAGCCCTGAAAATTTAATTGAATGAGGATTACCCATGGGTGCAAAAAAGGTGTTTTAACTATTTTAAAATTGAAGAAGGTTCCATCCTAAGAAGTTTGGCATCAACCGCACTCTCCTATGATGAGTAGTTTTCTCTCTATGATTTTTCAAAGTTTCGCACACTGGTGACGTTAAATAATAATAACAGTTTTTTATTGTTATTATACATAATGTACATAACAATCGTCAAGTTAATTTTATACATCGTTACTAGGCAGGCACGTAGCCAGAAGGGGGGTCCATGGGGTCCAGACCCCCCCCGAAAGTTTTTGTTGAATTAAAAAATTATTCATGGTTAGGGTTGTATCTATTATTTCACTAGCACGAACTACCAACAGAGAATATTCGTCTGATGTGAAATTCTCCAGAAATTATTTTTATAATACTCATAGGTTCTGCTAATAGCTCCAATACGTAGATGTAAGATTCCTGAGATAAGAAGTTAGATATTTCGGTACACGGACATATGTCATGTATACGACCTTAAAGACAGATCAAAGCCTCTAGCACTGTGTACCTGAACGACCCGTGTAAGCCTTGCCGTGTAGCAACTCTTCATACCTTTCAGCACTCCTCATTTTTATTATGGTGTTCAGAAGCCTTCAGACACCTACCCTTGAAGAGATTCCTTTCTCTCTCTAGAGGACAGTACTACAGAGGAAGAAAATTCTCTCCGAATCTCGTATTCCCTCGGCTAGCCCTTTCACTTCATCAGCAAGGAGTGACACTCCGACCGCTCCCTGAGGTAACTCGTACTGCTTTCCTTGCAGACGCATGGCTCTCTGCTACAGCATGTCCCATCTTAATGTGGTCCAGCCTCCTGGAGAATTTAACATCCCGTCCCCGAAGCCTCTTATGAAATAGTTCTGAATAGGATCAGCATTTGGTATTGATATTATACTTTGAGTAGGTACCACGGTTGGTATTCAGGTTCGCAATATTTGGATGTCTGGAGCGTATATGTAGAGTGAGTTCTCTTCTTGTAAAGCCTCTATAACAATGGGGACATTGGGTTGCATTGTCTCTTTGACTATTCACCAAGGTATCATCCATGTTACTGAGCTATATAATTACGTTGCACCAACGATATCACAACAATAACAATAATTAAGTTAACATTTTTGGAATCAGTGAATGAGACAGAATTTGGCACTCAACTTCGAAGTAGGGATTTGAAGAAGTATGACTGATAGTGTGAACCTGTCTGGTACGTTTTCCATCGGTTTTTGGTTTAAAAAAAAATTCGATCTAACGCTTCGAAAATCGATTTTCTTGCGGAGCGGAGATTCACACAACATATCACCATCCGTTCCGGGATCAGAAAATTCATAAATTTACTTCACGGGATCTTGCAGTCTAGGGGAAATTTATCTATCCTATGTGCGTTACGGGGTTCTGTATTCCGCCCCACACTCCTTACAATATCCTACGGGGAGAATGTTCCTAGATGTCTTCCTAACTTTTACGTTACGGGATCCTGCAGTACCTTAGAAATTAAGATTAGAAAAATACCTTAGAAATAAGATGGGTAACGAACGCCTTTCTCATTTGACCATGATGTCAATTCATTATCCACTGTCGTTCGCGGCTGATGACGTGCTGGATTTGATGTTTTTAAAAGCAAACAGAAAAGTCTTACTATAAACATTTTATGATCAACTGAATACCTAAAAATTGAACTTTTGTTGTTGTATAAAGATCAAGATTTATCATGATTGTAAAAAATTGTTTTAACTGTCACCTAAAATCTTTATTTTGTACCTACCTATTAAAATATGTTTGCCTTATTAAAGATAGTATTTCATCACGTTTGTAAAACATTTCTTCTCCTGTGACTTAAAATTCGTATTTTAAAATTTATTGAAATGGGAAGAGAGTCGATTGGCGAGGGGGGAGGGGAGGGGGGATCTGGACCCCCCCCCCCCCCCCAAGGCAAAATCCTGGCTACGTGCCTGTTACTAGGATTTAAATGTACCTATATATATCGTAGCTGGAATGTAGTTGTAATAAGCAATCCCTTGGTACACGAACTAATTTTGGGAGCTTGTCAGTCGAAATTGAGGAATCTGCAGATCCGCTCGTTGATGGGTCTCGTAGTCATGCATGTCACCTCTTTTGGCAATAGAGCTGGAGTTCTTATGTATGATGTTCATAGCTGTCAGTATATAGAGGCCATGAATTGTGAGGATGCCATGTTCTCTAAACAAAGGTCTTGCGTGTGCCTTATAATCCACTCCAGCAATAATTCTTACAGCTCTTTTTTGTAGCAGAAATAAACGTCCTGCTCCAAAAGAGGCAACACACAGAGCACAATAAAAAGAGGCACAATATTATGCCATATGATATGACCGAACCAAATAGTCAATGGTAAGCCATTATAAGCACTCACGCAAAAGGGTTTTTTAAAGTCTCCGCAACAGAGCTTTCGATAATTTTCCATGAACATAATCAATATGACCTGACCATCTAACTTTGCTATCAATGAAAAAGCCAAGTAATTTCATAGAATTCTCGCTACTAACTGCATTTGAATTAGAAATGGATAAATGTTGGGCTTCACCCGGATTAAGTTTCAGATTATTAGTATTAAACCACTCTTCCGCCAACATCTCCTTCTTGGGAGAAATGAAGGAAGGACCGAATCATGGTCACTTGAAAGGAAAGTTGAGTCGTCAGCATAAATGAAACAATTGTCCCCAGTAACTGAGGTCATTTATAAAAATAATGAATAATAGAGGTCCCAGTATTGAAGTAAAGTACCCCTCACGCCTGGGCGAGACCCCCCTGCCTGTGAGTGTGACGTCACCAGTGCAAATTTTGAAAAATCATGTAAAGAAAACTACTCAACGTAGGAGAGTGCGGATGGTATCAAATTTCTTAGAATTGAATCTACTTTCAGTTAAAAATATAAAATGAATACGTGGGTAACGCTCATTAATAGAGAGTTTTTGGCGACTTCAACTCAACGTCACCCGTTACCGTAGTCTTGAGGGAGCAAACGAAGATGCTAACCCAAAAGGAGCCGGGAGAACAGTTGCCTTAATTTTGATGTCACGTTAACGGTGGTTGGGTAACGCGATATTTTTTCTCAGCTATCTTGTTGTCTACTGGTTGTCTAGTCGACTTCTTTATTTCGATGTGAAATGCCGATTTTCAATCCTAAATTCGAATTTCATGTTAGTCTCAGTACAAATACGGGATAGTTTCTCATTTTTAGTTTTCAATTCGTAAACAAGGCATGGATTTAACGCAAAGATAGTAAGCCTCAAGTGGGAAACACCGCGACTTAGTTGCACTTTTAGGTCTTTAGTCGTTACAAACTTCATGTTTTTGGGTTTTCGGTTGGGTAATATATCAAGAAGTATGAAGAAGTATAAATCTCTATGACAATGAAGAATGAACCAGGATTTTACCTGATAATCATCAGTGGAGGTAGCACTTCACGCAATGTTCATGAGAAAACAGCTGAGATTAGGCTAACTAAAGAACAATACTGCGAAGAAGTAGTGTCTTAAAACTCAGGTTCCTCTTCTAAAATATGTGAAATTATAATAAAAACAAAGCACTAATCGACCAAATAGAGCCTGTGCGCAAAAGAACGGATTTTTTCCGATCGAGTTGAAGGCTAGTAAAGCGCGACGGCGGAGGCGGACTTCAGATGGCACATTCGGTTTCTATCTACGCGACTTGAAACGAAAAATAACCAAGTTTGAGGGGTGTTCAAAAACCTACCCGCTATCAACAAAATTAGTTGGTAATGAGGCATTTGAAAAGAAAAACTACTATTATTTATTTCACCAGTATTCGAGTAATTTTGAGGTACCCAGTAGTGTTACATTTACAGGAAGGTTAGGCTGGTGTCGTGTGCCTTTAGGTCCCCAAACGGGTGACGTTAAATGAGCCATTCTAACGTACGACGTTGCTAACGTCCCCTCAAGGTCACGTACTCTTGGGTACGGTAGGGTGACGTTAAGGGTACGTTAGTGGTCACCAAAAACTCTCTAATAAAATATTTTCTAAGGTCCTTCTTAGGAATTGAGCGCAGAGTTTGCGTTGAAATATTTCAGGTGAACGACCATTCGGCTGTTTGGAGTGTGGGCAAAGTT
Organism: Adelphocoris suturalis; assembly: GCA_030762985.1. NCBI lineage: Eukaryota > Metazoa > Arthropoda > Insecta > Hemiptera > Miridae > Adelphocoris > Adelphocoris suturalis. Next base: position 12,095,041 of record CM061042.1, on the reverse strand, counting down.
TTTCACAGAATGCTCATCTCAAAGATCACATAGCTCGTCTCCATTCCCAAGGCCCTGATCAGCTGTTCCTCTGCAGAGCGTGTAATACCACTTTCTCCGATAGAGCCACATTGCGCACCCATATGGAAGAGCATGTTGGGCAGCAACGTCCCTTTCAGTGTCAGGTGAGTGTTAAGCAGAGCAATATCTCTAATAAGGAATTTGTATTAACCCAAACAATATATGAGGTCTGATCAAAAAGTTCCGGAACTTTCTCTATGACTCTTAATTACATTGTTTGAACTATTGTTGAATTTATCCCATACAACGTATCTTTTCCATTGTTCCTTACAGTCGGGGATAATACTCAGTTAGGATGCTCATCAGGCGCTCCAGCAGTTTTTATTTCAGGATGGCTTTGTTGTTCATCATGGGGTATTTTTGTTTGGGGAACACGAAGAAGTCAGGGAGGGCCAGGTCAGGTGAATACGGGGTCTGAGGGATGACAGTCATCACGTTTTTTGAACTAAAGTCTCGAGTAAGGAGGGTGGTATGTCACGTTGTCGCTTCGACCCTTCTTACTCCGAATTTTCTGGCCAACATTCCCTGGCATGATCCGGAGAATATCTGGGGCCTATTTCATAAAGCAAAAAAGTGACAAGTTACAAGCCGATTTTATGTATAAGTTGTAAAAAATGAGTGTGCAAGTGTTTCATAAAGGTACAAGTGTAGACTTGTAATACACTGTGAAAAATTAACAAGTGTGCAGGCGAATTTGGACAAGTTACTAGTGTTCCCCCATCATTTTGAACTGTAAGTCACTGTTTTACACTAGTGAAAAATGGCCTATTTTTAACCTACCTCCATTCACCTGTAAACTTGCTATTTTCCAGCATTGTGAGTTGACACTTTTTCGGTGTTTAATAGGTATGTGGGAATCATCTTCTGCTGAAGAATATAGACAAGAAAGAAGCATTCAGCGTAGAAGACGCCAACGATTTTTCGGCCACAAAGATTTAGGATATCTAGGAGATATCCACGAGATTTAGGATGTCTTCCGAGACCCTTGAAAGATTCAAATGGTGCGTGACCCTGTGCAACTTTTCCCGATCGGGTATTGAGGATCTCCCCATCATTGAAGAACAAAGTGAGGTGTGAAGAGCATCTCGAACTTACAGATGACATTCCTAACCCAGCAGCATTAAGAATTGATGAACTGATTAATCATTTCTGCTGAATGAAGGAGAGAAATCCGATTATGCCAGCCATCAGAATAAGTTGAAATCAAATACACACTTTCTCCACTTTTCAGTTTATAATTTGTGTCTTCCAATCATTACACCTTGTCATGTACGATAAACATCCTTAGTAGTATTCACAGTAGTAGTATTCACTGATGGCTCTCGTCTAACCAACGGGCATTCTAGAAGTTACCGCCTCTGGAACTACGCATCTATATACTCTGCAGAAGTGCAGAAGTGCAGAAGCTTATGCCATACTACAAGCACTAATATATACAATCGAGCATAAAAATAACTGCTAAGAACTCGTCATACTGTCTGACTCCCAAAGCGTGCTGAGCAAATTGAAGAAATCAACACCAACCTCTCATCTCACATTTCTCAAAGCAGAAATCCGGAGATGCACTGTAGAGCTGAGGAAACAGGACAAATCTGTTCACATGAACTGGATCAGAGGCCATAGAGGCATACAAGGAATTCTGGTGGACGAAAAGGCTCGCCTTTCTACGCAAACTCCCTTGAGAATTATAACACCTCCATGCTTTCCTCATACTGATCTATGTGGAGAGTTTTTCCTCAATTTAAAGAATAAATGGAGAGAATTCCATACGAACTACCATGCTGGTCACCGTTACTCTTCCCTCCCCCCCTCTAAACAAAGATCCCCCCTTTAAAGATCTTCCTGCAACTACACCTACTAATTTTATCAAGACTATGACAAGGCTCCGAACAGGCCACGCTTTGACCAGAAGTTATCTGGATTCTATTTGACAATCTGACTCGGACGTATGCATACAATGCAACAGCGAAGCTGAAACATTGGAGCACATACTCCTGAGCTGCCCATCGTATTCCAGAGAGAGAGAACAGCTGATTCGCAAAGTGTCAACTGCAGTCATACATCCATTTAACCTTGAAACATTAATGGCTCCGTACAGCCTCTGACTCTACACTGCGCCTTATGACTTCCTCTCATCAACTGGTAGAAGTTTAGAACTTGTGTACCTACGTCATTTGAATTTGAATACAATGAGTTAAGATATATTATTTTACTAATTATCCATTATATGTTTGCCAATTAGGCTGAATGTATCTCTATACGAAGCCAATAGATAATATTTAAAAAAGTGAGCTATGTGTTAAAAATTTTTATTTGTTGCCTCAACGCATTTTTCCGAAGAGGTTTTGATATTAATGAAGCCATTCCTATGGATTCTCTTCAGCTTCGTGCCAATCGTCAAAATTTTGCCACCATTTCGTATAAATCCAGAATTCTCGGTACAATTCATACACCAGAAATCCCATGTAGGGCAACATCAAATAACCTGCTTGGGGCGTTATCTTGTAAAACTTCCACGCAACTATGCTTGCTATTACCGTCGATAGAGACATGTTCATTAAACCCCCTAGTAAGGATTTCAGTCCCATCAACGTGGGGTAGTCTGCCCATAAGAAGGCGATGTGAGCCAAGTACATGAACGACATGGAGCCACCGAAACCACCCGACTCCCTCCATGCTATGAAACAAGCGCACCCTGTCCCGAGACATGTGGCAGTGAATGCTGGCAGGTAAAATGCTTGTTCTGTTATGTCCCAAAATGGATGCTCAATGCTCATGTACCACACATTATCGACTCTTGTATAATCCCGTAAGTACAAAAACCCATAAGCAGGAAGCAATTTGAGTGGAATGACATAGTGCAAATCCACCATTAGAGTTTGGTATAGTAGTTTATCGTACAGCCGAAAACTTACAGTTTTTCATTAGTTGGCTCACCTACATTTTATATCAAATTCAAGCCAGCTGTCTTCTCAATTATCTGAATTTTGATATTGTTTCGGTGGTCTATGAACTAACTTTTGTGTTTGAAGTTAGTGTGTTTTATTCCTCCATCAATTCTTGAATTAGGATTGTACTACTCGTGCATATGTAGGTGTATTTAGTGTTGCTTGTTTGTTATTAGTAACATTGTTTACTAGATCCAGGGTTATTTTAAATATACTTTGGGTGCGTCCCGAATCACGATCGCGACGCCACTTTCGCCACTCCAGTTGAAGCCAGTTGAGGAACTTTTCCTCACAATGATGTTGTCACGGAGGGGATTCCCTCTTCCCTCAGCCCCTGCATCCCTCGCTTTTACTTAAACAGTGGTATTTTATTTTATTTTATTTACTTATTTATTTATTTATTTTTTTTTAGAGTTTTTAGTACCTGCCTACCTATGTACTTAATTTCTTTTTTCAAGCAAAGTGTTCAGGTTTAATGTATAGAATGAAATTTATGGAATTGGTCGTTATATAGCTAAACAATGATATATTCAACAAGGTACCTGCCTACTGTTCAACTATACGAATTTAACGATTTTTATAAGCACATTTTGGATAGGTACATCTCTATTGGTGATCAATACATGTTCTTGGATATCATCCTGTTTTCAGAGTCCTTGATTTTTGGAAATAACTAGCAATTTTCTTTTATGAAGATCGTAGTAGGTAGATAATTTGCTTTTCTGTAATACCATACATAAGAAATACATAATGTTCCAAAATGGTCCACCATGAAGGGTTTTACACCAACATTATTCGTTACAGGTAACTGCTCAACAGACGGCTCCAATTATTGTCATGTATATTAATGTACCTACCTTCGTATCTTACATATTTCGACTCAAACCATGACACAGAATACTGTTTGTAAACAAAAAAGTCCAGTCATGCAGCATGACCGTATGAGCGAATTTTCATAAATGGTCGTATTACATTTATGTTAAATTCTGTTGAAATTTGAGCACTTTGGGGACAAATAAAAATTTTATTATACATTTCATAGCAAACTTACTTTTTGTCAGTAATATTCCAATGAACAAACGATTTTGTGGATTTTTACAATTTTTTCAAGTGTTCCTATCGATTTTTAGCTTATTTTAATGAAATTTAAGTACATTTTTCAGTACAATTTTGTGCTTAAATTTTTAAATGTCCTAGTTCATGTTCGATTAATTTTTTTCGAGTAGCATTCTGCTAAAAAATAGAAATTTGTTAACTTTTAGCGGTTTTTTGTCTTATTTAGTGATTTTTTAAGTACATTTTTTGAAAATTGATCAATTTATTGTGCTCAAAAAGTGTTGTCCAACGAACTCATCCTTTCTTTTGAAATGGTTGATTTTTTGGCGAAAGAACGAAGTTTTTATCTCAATTCTATCGAGAGTTATCGTCTGGAATGACACATACATATATATACATATAAAAAAGCGTTAAAATCCAGGAATCATTTCAGAATGCCTCAAAACAGATTTCGATGAAGAAAATTTTTGAAAATTTTTATTTTCAAATTTTTGGAGCCATTGCAATAGCTTTATTTTCTAGGAAAATTCGCTAAAAACAATACTGTTGGTAAACAAATATTTGCGCTCATTTGCGTTATCTGTTATCTTATCGCCCGTATTGTCACCCCAGCTCCAAACGTGGGTGGATGATGGAAGATTCATCCGCCATGTTTAAGTTCACCTTAAGAAGTGTCGAAGGGTAGTAGAAATCCGTGACGTCATCGATGTGGCGAGATGGGTGCCGATGGCAGGAAACGGAACAGCAGATGGCGAGTTTTTTAGTGCTGCGCAATCGTTGTTGGCGTGATTCGGAACGCGGGGTTTTTTTGTCTTTCATAACTATTGGTCACGAAAAACGAACCCCACTTTTGATTCCTAAGTTATGAACACTTGAATGGCTCTCAACTTAAGCATTGTGGTTGGAAGCTACTACCACCCTAGGGGTAGTACTATTCCAATTGAAGTGTAACAAGGAGGTGATGAAAATAGAGTAGTTACCCCTTAAAAGGGTAGAGGCAGTTAACCTGCTACACCCAGAGGATATCCCGAGAGCTAACAGCCCAGGAACTATCCCCAGATGTGGCAATTTTAAGAATAGAGAATTAGGAACTACCCTTTTATCCATTGCAAGTGCTGGAAGTTTTGATGACCAACTGGAAGAAAATTGTCCGAAAAACTATTTTCAGCTCCATCCTATACTCAGAGCTACTACTGTCGTCATGGGGGAATGTAAAAACACATTCATTATTTATATAAAAGATGATAAGAAAGGTTAATTTCCAAAAATTAACACTGTAGTTGGGAGACTTTGGACTGTGTTTACATTGAACATTCGATATTACTGGGCGATGGAGGGAGGGTTTACCATTCTCCTCCCAGAAGCTCCAGTTCGGCTTGCCCTTTCGTAAGAATTTGTCTTGTACTATTCCATCCATGTTATTTTCTGTGAAATGTCGTGAAGAAATCGTCGTGCTTTCACTGACGAAGAAATAACTGAACTTGTGACGGTCCTTTCCCAGTGTTTGAAGTTGAATTATTTTGATTTTCACCTCATTTTTGGAACAAAATTGTTTAGAAAAGCGGTTGAGTATTAAAAAAATAAATAAATACCAGATATTTTTACGCGATTGAATACTATATGATGTAACAAACATTATCTCAAAATTTGGTGAAATTTGAACGAATTTTGAACCTGTAATGCTTCTTAGAAGATAGCGGAACTGAAGAGTGCAAAAACGCAAAATAAGTCAGGACAGGAGAGCTGTCTTGGTCCGAGCGGGCCCTTTAAATTCAGGACTGGGGAGCCACGTGAGCATTTAAAAGTCAGGCGCAAAACGGCAAAAAGGTCAACATCTTACTTGTTAATATCGATATTCCGTATATCCATCCTTGTTTATGCTTGCCTTATCCTGTAGTCAGGTTCTTGCATGCGGTCACCGGTGTTTTGAGGATAAAGAAGAACCAACCACTGGTGACAATTTTAATCAGCTTCCGCCAGGTGGCTCGCTTGGTCAATCATGGCCTGTTCTAGGAAAACCTTAAGTAGAAACAGGAGACAAGGAGTCAGCCATAGATTTGTCACATTCAATATAGATCCATAGATTCACTCTATAAGGTAGCCCAATTTCAATGGTGAATTTTCAACAATATGAGGAGGGCTTTTTCCTGTGGAGGGTGTGTTGCAGAGCAAATTTTTTTCCTTCAGGTTATTAATTTTGCTCCTGGAAAATCTGAAGGTAAACTTGAGGAACATTGTCTGTCAGAGTGTACCTGATATCGTTTGTGAGCTGATGGTCCTGTTGTTTGTGTATGATGTAGCCACATTCACTTCCCGATGCAAAAAATAGGGTCAGCGCTCTGATGGGATTCTGCAAAGAGAATCATCTGTGTATCACTGCCAAGAAATCCAACATCTCAGTATTTGACAAAAAACCTTGTGCTGCAAAGGGAAGAATAATTATGTGTGGAACAGATGAATTCGAGCCTGTTTCCTTGTTCCAACACCTTGGTTTGGGATCGGAAGTTAGTGAAAAACGTTGTCTATTTCCACGAAAAATAAAAGAGTTACACTGTTAAATCGATTTCGACGGTTAGGCCATCATCAGTAACAAACAATAACCGTTAGTTATTGTTTGTTACTGATGATGGCCTAACCGTCGAAATCGATTTAACAGTGTAACTCTTTTATTTTTCGTGGAAATAGACAACGTTTTTCACTAACTTCCGTTTTGAAATGGGTTTCCACAACTTCGTCGCGAGTGATATAGTTCGTTTGGTTTGGGATTATCTAGAATTGAGTACATGGAAGACATTAGTAACGATGTTTTTCTCCAGAACCATTAAGGATCCCTTGGCACCTTCTGAGGCTTGAGGTTCACTGTCTTCCCCTAATGGCCACCATCCTTGAGTGAGCTCTAGGCTTCTTATATTGAGTTCACAAAATTAAATGGTAAATGGCTATAATTATGCCTCCGGGAAATTAGTGCTTCTCGCTATTCCAAAGAACTCAATTACTATAGCTGGCTGATGTAAATAGATAGGAATGGTCTCATCTATGATTCATTTCATGCAGACGATCGGAACATTGTGGAACTTGTGGACAATTTATTTCTAAACTGCCTATCCGTAGGACTCACCATGGCCAACGGGCGTATGATTACCGGGGAGCAAAACTGTTCAATGCCTTACCCCATGAGCTCCGCTCTATTTCTAAAATTGAAAAGTTCAAAAAAGAACTGAAAAAACATATAATAATGAGGCAATATGAAACCCATTAGATAATATTAAAACTTTAAGATGGTAACTGAATAATTCCTATGTATTCTGATTTACCCGATGTATACCTATTGATTCTAATTTACCCATATTTACTTTCAAGATGATTATTGAATAAGGTATTGAATGAGTGTGCTGATTATGCAATACTCCTCCCCACAGCACAAGTCTATGACTTATAGTGGGGAGTAGCATTTATTGATTTGTGTATCTTTTTTTTGTATTGCAATTTCTATCTAAATAAATGCGTTTTTTTTCAACAACAACAACAAAAAATTAACTGCTACACCCAGAGGATATCCTGAGAGCTAACAGCCCAGGAACTATCCCCAGATGTGGCAATTCTAAGAATAGAGCATTAGGAACTACCCATATGGCCCATATTCTTGTGACGTCACGCCTGGAGTAGGTTCGCGTTTCAGCCAAAGTCGGCCATGAGACCGCCCTACGTCAATGAATCGCTACTCAACCAACCTAGGTATATCTCACAAGAACTTTGCCGTCTCACGTCAACATAATTCGTAGTTATAAGGCCATTTTTCAACAGTTTTGTTTTGAAAAAGTATAATATTGTAGCAATACAAAGTTTCAATTCGACTAAATGTTATAATAATCATGCCTGCCAGCGCAATAATTGATTGTAGATTGCTGTCAACAATACCAATCTAACGTGAACGAGTTTTTATTTGAACAAGGAGCCTACTAACTATAGTAGTTAATCAGTGTCAGAAAACTAAAGAACTTCCTTCGTTTAGGCTTTGAGAATAATTAACCTGAAAAATAGTAAAGAAAAGATGATTGAAAATTCTTCAGGTGTCTCTACTGCGGTGCAAGTAGGTACCTAGCCATTGCTGAGGTAGCTTCATCAGCGTTTTATATAAATTCGTAGTACTATGCTTAACTGAGGAAGCTTTACTTGTTATATTGAATCAATAAAAGGAGAGATTTGATAGTTTTTCAAAAAAACAAGGGAGGTTGTTGCTACACCAAGAAACGAAACTACTTAGGTAGGTACGTACGTCCTACCAGATTTGCTGTTGGTTTAAAGTGCCTAAACAAAGTAGGTGGGTCGTTGCTTTGCCGATGTAACGGCCCAAAAATATTTGCTACCTCGACAGGAGTTCGAACTCGCGTCGTCACAACTACGAGAAATTATTAATAATTTCCCGCAGTTGCAACGCTCTAACGACCAGAGCTAAGAGGCCAGGGTGACCAAACCTCTTCGACTGTGAGAGATATTTTCCTGGAGCGTAACATTTCCCCGGAGTCAAATACCAGCCGTCTCGGCTGGTTTGGGGTCGGACGAATGACGAAGTGTAACTGCAGGCCGCTGGCTCAGCAGATGCTCGCTGGAACAAGTCAGCAGTCGAGCGAGGTCATTGTCACGGTGTGTTTTGACTCAAGTGAGTGAGGAAATGAAAGGCATAACAACAGGAAATGTGATGTGTACAGTCTTTTGGCTCGAGAGGGATTTAATTAATTATTGTTTCGTATGATTTCGGGTCCTATTTCGGCTGCGCCACTGTAACGGGCTAAAAATATTAAATACCTCGACAGGAGTTCGAACTCGCGTCGTCACAACTACGAGAAATTAATTTCCCGAAGTTGCGACACTCTAACGATCAGAGCTATGAGGCCAGGGTGACCAAACCTCTTCAACTAGATGAGATTCCCTTTGGGAGCGTAGGTTCGGGTCCTACTGACTGCGCCACTGTAACGGCCCAAAAATATTTGCTACCTCGACAGGAGTTCGAACTCGCGTCGTCACAACTACGAGAAATTATTAATAATTTCCCGCAGTTGCAACGCTCTAACGACCAGAGCTAAGAGGCCAGGGTGACCAAACCTCTTCGACTGTGAGAGATATTTTCCTGGAGCGTAACACCGACGAATACAACCTTCGATTTGCAAGTTTGTCAAATATCGAATCAGGGAATATGCAACATGAATTAAAAACCAGCTACAAGGAAAAAACCTTGAAATGCATTCCTCTGAAGGTAAGATTTCATAAAGACGGCATTGGCAGTGCAGTTATTGCCCGAGTTTTGCAGTTACACACATTTTATGGACAAAAACGGTAATTAGGTACCTACTTTTGTTTTGATCAATGAAGTAATAATATACGGAAAGCTTGTAGGTATACCTTACCTATAGGTACTTACCTTTCCACATGTGATACAACTTACTATTCCCGCATAACAGAGCTCTCATAACACATCCTTTCACAAGACCACTTTCACAGTACTCTAAAGATTTTTAGTTTCAATTGATTCAAAGAACAGTTCTAAAACTATCACAACACTACCAACACAACACCAACTATCACACCAACTACCACAACATCTTTGCGGCTGAAGTCTGGATCATCTAGAACACGACTGGTAGGTATGTCAACTCCCCAACACACATTTCATATGGATGTCTACCCCACAGATTAAATCTTGCGTTCGTAGCGTTTGAGGTCATCACCTGATTATAACTTGGTGTCATTTGCATACAATTTATCACCTAGCATATTACAAATAATGAAAATATTGACTCGGAACTAGGTGAGACTATGTTATGCTGTTGTCCAGCTGTGCCTTCAAATGGCGCATTTTCGCATATGTTTACTCGTCACCATGACAACAAGGCGAAATAATTCATGTAAGGATGCGCTAGTGTCCAAGTCTCGAGAATATCACCCATACATCGCAAGTGCTGGAAGTTTTGATGACCAACTGGATGAAAATTCTCCAAAAAACTATTTTCAACTCCACCCTGTACTCAAAGCAACTGCCGTCGTCATGGGGGAACGTGAAAACATTCATTATTTATATAAAATATGATAAGAAAGGTGAAGGTCCAAAAATTAGCATGGCCTTTTCCTTATAAACCACATATATACCACATTATTTAAGCTCTTCGCAAGAATATTGGCTAAAAGTTTATTGTCTTGGATGGTTATTTACATCGTACTTGTTAATATCGATATTCCGTATATCCATCCTTGTTTATGCTTGCCTTATCCTGTAGTCAGGTTCTTGCATGCGGTCACCGGTGTTTTGAGGATAAAGAAGAACCAACCACTGGTGGCAATTTTAATCAACTTCCGCCAGGTGGCTCGCTTGGTCAATCATGGCCTGTTCTAGGAAAACCTTAAGTAGAAACAGGAGACAAGGAGTCAGCCATAGATTTGTCGCATTCAATATAGATCCATAGATTCACTCTCTAATGTAGCCCGATTTCAGTGGTGAATTTTCAACAGTATGAGGAGAGCTCTTTCCTGTGGAGAGTGTGTTGCAGGGCAACTCATTTTCCCCCAGGATATTAATTTTGCTCCTGGAAAATCTGAAGGTAAACTTGAGGAACATTGTCTGTCAGAGTGTACCTGATATCGTTTGTGAGCTGATGGTCCAGTTGTTTGTGTATGATGAAGCCACATTCACTTCCCAATGCAAAAAACAGGTTCAGTGCTCTGACGGGATTCTGCAAATAGAATCATCTGAATATCACTGCCAAGAAATCTAACATCCCAGTTTTTGACAAAGGAGGTTGTGCTGCGAAGGGAAGAATAATTATGTGTGGAGTAGATGAATTGGAGCCAGTTTCCTTGTTTCAACACCTTGGTTTGGGATTATCTAGAACCCAACCATTTTTCAGAGCGGGCCAAATTGAAAATTTTCCTCGAATGCGCGGGCCAAACAATATATAAGAGAAAAAAAAAGAGATTTACAGATAAAGAGGAATCAATGAAATTTATTTATTATGCTCAACAGATAAGTATCTACCTAATATTGTAAGAGTGAAATCACTTTATATTAATGTGAGGTTTATCACTGTTTGTTGCTCGAAATATTTACGTAATCTGGCTCGAATTTTGACGTTTCTATCAACAGACTCGCTTCCAAGTGTTCATCAGTTAAGTTGGCCCTGTATGGAAACTCTTCAACATCTTCGGTTTTAAGGGTGTTGCACGTTGGGAAATGTACCAGGTTTTTCGTTGGTGTGTCTTTCGAAAAGGGCCATCTTTATTTTAAAAGCTATGGGAGTATGATATTGGAGTATAAATCAAAAATCAGGCTGTTCGTTCCTTGAAGTTTCAAGTTCAAGTCATTCAGCATTTGAGTAACATCAACTAGAAAAGCTAATTTCCATAGTCGAGAAAAATCTAACAGTTCTGGAGTAGCACGATTTACTTTTTATCATAAGGTACTTCTGGTTACAGACTATCCATTTCAGCAAGGAATACCTAGAACTGTCGGTGGTTCAGTGCATTTTAGCGAATTTTTGAAGAAAATTAAGCTATTGCTCTCGCCTCAAAATTTGTAGAATGTGAATTTTTGAAAAAATTTTATGCAGAAATCCGTTTCAGGCTATTCTGAAGTTTAACGCATTTTTTTATGTATGTATGTATGTATATATGTATATATGTATGTATGTATGTGTCATTCCAGACGATAACTGTCCGTAGAATTGTGCTAGAAACTTCAAACAAATTTTAAAATGTTAAGGACACAAAACGAAAGTTCAAGTTCGTTGGCCAGCATGATCGGATTACATCTTCGGGTTGAAATTTTCAAAAATGTAGTCAAAAATTTCAAAATAGCCTGTTTTTTGCGATTTGTTGTGCGAAATAATTTTTTCAGCATACTAACATGTGGTATATTCGGAATCAGCGTAAGATTTCCTATAAGAATATGTATCAAGTTTTCAAAAATTTCAAAGTTGAAAAATCAGTCAAAAATCGAAATAATGCCGTTCGCTAGTTGTAAAAATCGGTAATATTTGCATGAAACATTGTCCAAATTCAGATTGAACTACTCTTATGGAAGTATCCCTGTATAACCAATCCTAGAACCATGCTGTTAAAGGCTAGAACCATGCTGTAGATAGAATTTGATTCCATATTTGTCTACCAAAATCATAAACTAAAATTTCTCTACACGATCAATAACGACTGAAGATTTCTTCAAAAATTCGCTCATGGGGTCATGCTGCATGACAGGACTTTTCTAATGAAATTCACTATCTGCACCACGACAGTCATGACTTTACTTACATTGAAACTTTTTCCTTATAAAGCTTGCTGGTGAATAATACAGTGAATGGCCATTGGTTTTTCTCTGATGCTGCCTCAATAACAGATTCGTGAGATTCACAGTAGTCCCCTTCTCAACCGCCCATCCTCCAATTTGCTGGAAAGCGGTAGTGATACACTTCGAAGAAATGACTGTTGTGGAAGTTCTAGGGTAAAAATGATCGGCGGGCCAGTTTAAAAAGTTAGGCAGGCCGTATCCGGCCCGCGGGCCGTAGGTTGGAGACTCCTGATCTAGAATTTAGTACATGGAGAACATTAGTGCTGATGTGTTTCTCCAGAACCAACGGGGATCCCTTGGCACCTTCTGAGGCTTGAGGTTCACTGTCTTCCCCTAATGGCCACCATCCTTAAGTGAGTTCTGGGCTTCTTATATTGAGTTCACAATAACGATGGTAAATGGCTAACAATATGCCTCTGGGAAATCAGTGCTTCTCGCTATTCCAAAGAACTCAATTACTATAGCTAGCTGGTGTAAACAGATGGGAATGGCCTAATATATGATTCATTTCATGCAGACTATCGGAACATTGTTCATTATTCGAAATGCTTGGAAATCCTGTGTCAAACGTGCTCTAATCCGAAACTTACAGGTTGGGGAACCAGCAACTTTCTAAAATCAACTGGATATGCCATCCATGCTAATGTAGAATGTCTCCACCCCCAATACTCTGACATTCACATTTACTGTAGCTATTCGAACTCACGGCCGTGTAAAGTGGCCACCCAATTGACATTGGTCTTGTAAGGAAAGGTCCTTTGAAATACATGTAATGACAAAGTTCTGGAATTCGCATTTTAGTAGTTTTTTACGAATTAACTTTTACAATGAATGTTTAAATTTCAGACTTGTCGGAAGAGGTACCAATCTCAAGACCGGTTGTCATCCCACATATGTAATGGCAAAAACGGAGAAGGGCAGGGGTCGGGGAGTGGTGTTACGGAGGCGAACGGGCTGGTGCCTGCGGGTGGTAAACGAGGCCTTACTTGTGCTGCCTGTGGGTTTTTGGCTTCAACCAGATCAGACCTCAGGGATCACCTGGCACGCCATCCGCTCCCTGTGACTTGCCCAGAATGTGCAGAGAAGTTCGATTCCCTCGCGGCTTGGAGGAAGCATAACCGCCGTTATCACAGGTAATGTTCTATATCGCATAAAGTAGTGTGCTCATTAACTTAGACATATTAGATAGTTCTTGTTGTTCTCTGCATTGTAGTATTCGATTCCAAAAATGGATTTTATTAAGGAGGAAAACTGTAAATCCCGATATTAATCATTGATGTCAGATTTCAGCATCCTTGTTTGGGATAAATCATTGATCAAACCGATTTCATATATTTTCTAAGAAAACTCGTTTATGTTCCTTATTGCTACTTTGCTAAATGTTATATTTCATAAATCAATAAAAATTAGCAGAATGGGATGGGACAGAAAGTTAGCGATGGGTATTTTCAGTTGAAACTTTTAAAACAGGCTCTTTTTTTTTATGTTTAATTAGGATGTTGCTTGATGATCTCTATTCTTATCTCGACTCCGTACGCTAACTTTCCAGATGCAGTATGCGATCTACACTCTCCGCCGTGCGACCTACGGTTATTTTCTTGCTTTTCAACGAGAGCTGTTGTTTTATCTGATGCCCTTTCACCTCAAGTTCGTTATCTACCTCAACCCTTCTACTTTCCTCTTTCCTCAAGCCACCAAGGGGTTTCAAATCAACGAAACTACGGTACACGTGGACAAGGCCCGTGGGTGTTTGGCATAAGTTGTAGGCGGGGAGGGGATTTTGGAACGGAGGTCTTTTATAGATGACAAATGGGACAGGGCGACGCTGCTTCCTATCATTAAAAACGAAATTGAAGTGGGATCAGTGATTCTATCGGACCAATGGCGTGCTTACAGAACACTGAACGCCGAGGGTTACACCCACAAAACGGTGAACCATTCTCAGAATTTTATCGATCCGTCCACTGGGAGCTCAAACTCAAACCATAGAATCTCTATGGCGGCATGTAAAAACGCGGTATAACATTAAAGTCAACGGAGCAAGAAATCGAGGGTAGGTCGCATACTATAATGGTAACCTCGACTCAATTCCACTTAAGAATAAAATCCGTGGTTGTATGGAGGGCGTTCATGCATTTGAAATCATCAATTTTCCCGATTCAATCTTGACTTTCTGCTTGAAGGACTGTTACAGCTCTCCAAGAATGCAGCTGAAAAAGTTGAAAATTGATATTTCTGTGAACTTTTCCTAAGGCATGATCCCAACCATTAGCTGTACATAATATGTTTTGTTACCTCTAACAGTCTCAACATTATGTTGCATTTTTACCTGATCATTCTTGAACATTTTGGTTATTCGTCAAGATGCTACATTATTATAATAGAGTCTTAAGAAAACATTCTTTAGGTTGATATATGCATTAGGTATACTAATTGGATCTTGTTTGTGATGAAAAATACAGATCGAGGCTTAGCAAATGTTCGTTTTGTGGGAGGACCTTTCCGTCGGAGTACGATGTGAGGGTTCACGAGAGATCACACACCGGAGAGCGCCCTTATCGCTGCACATTCTGTGGCAGGTAACACACTATGTTATGGAAATTGATTTAAATTATTTATTATTGCCGCATACATTGTTTTCTTCACTGTCCAATATTTCGTTTTCAGAGGGTTTGCCCGCAAATCCATTCTAGATGTTCACACGACTCTTCACACTGGAAGACGTGATTATGTTTGTTCGGATTGCGGTTCAGCTTTCAACCGCAAGAGCAAACTGGATGTACATCGTGCTGAACATACTGACAGTCACGTACAGTGCCAGGTGAGCATTTTCACTCTTTATTCAGTTTCTGTATTCGTAGTTACAATAGTTTGTAACATTATTTAGGCATTTCCTGCGTTAGTTGAGATTTAAGAGCTGTCTCCTGGAAGGCTCATGTTAGGGCATTGGTGAGCAGATTGCGTAAGGCTCTCTACTTGCGTAAGGCTCTCTACTTGCGTAAGGCTCTCTACTTGTTACAATGGTTGTCGTTTGTATTGTCTCCTTCTGTTCTTCTTGCTGGATATTACGGTATATTCGAATCCCATCTTAGATATGGAGTCATTCTAGGGGGCAACTGCAGCAGCGCCATGAAGATATTCAGACTGCAAAAATCTGCAATTGGGATTTTGAAAGGGGCTCGCTGTGACGCTCACTGCAGAGATCTGTTCAGGAATTTAGGACTATTGACTCTTCCTGCGCTTTATATCCAGGCAATTTTAATCAGAGTCAAGAACAGCTTGGAAGATTTTCCCCGCCTGGGGGACAATCACCAATATGATACAAGGAACCGGGATCTGCTTTCTACTCAAAGTTGTCGGCTGGCTCTAGTTCAGAAATATAATCCAGACTCTGTGGGAATAAAGATGTATAATGACCTGCCGTATTTCAGAAGGAAATTCATGATAGGCTGACTGCCTTGGCACCGTACAGCACAAATGAAGTTTCTTGTGGGAGTTGGTGTTCTCCAGTGAAGTGTTGAGAGATATTGACAATTTATAACCTGTTTTTATGCAATTTTTGCTTGTTTTTTCCCCCCTGTTGACGTTTCTTAGGTACCTTTTGTTGTATGGTGAAAATAAAGTATTTCTATTCTATCCTATTCTAAACTACCACAAATCATCACCCTGAGTATTGTTCCGTATAGTTACTATTTTGAGAAAAATTGGGACATTTCAAATGAAATCATCGTCATAGGTACCAACCTACCTAGGCAGTAGGGACCTGATGGAAAAAATACATTATCTAAGCATGTCAGTTAAAAATACATTTAAACACAATATTTAAAACATAAATGAGGAACACTGAATAAAGTTGGGAAATTTTGAACAAAAAAAGCCAGCTTTAACACAAAATGAAAATAAACAAATACTTTATTCCTGGTATAATTGGGAAAATCAGGATTTGATTGGTTTTAGACTTCCGAATTGATAGGGCTCTAAATTATGCCACCTCTTGTTTTCCAACTTTTCCCAAGTCAGAGAAAAGTGAGGGGGGAAGCTCCCCCCACCCCCCATCATCCCACCATAGCGACGCCCCTACCGCCAACCCATAGAAAACATTATTCCCAATGTTATTTGTGTATTCTGAGGAGAAAATTAGGTGCCTAGTTAAGAATAATTGAAATTAGTTTAGAAAATCAAATAGAAATCATGAGACAAACAAGGTTTTTGAAGTTTCACATCTGCTATTCATGTCACGAGGAGAAATCTTTTGACACTCCATTCATTATTACATTCTTAAAGGAGGAAGTTAGGAAAAATCTTCCTTTAAATTGTCTATTGTCAAGAAAACCATTATTTCTGAGTGATTATCAATTAATTATCTATCAACCCCTAGCTCCCATCAGCACCCTATTTCATTGTTATGTATGTTCCCTTAAATTGCTTTGTTTTTTACCTTGTTTTCAAGGATTCCTGTAGCTCATTTCTGTGACATCCTCCTATGTCAAGTGATTTGAAATTTTTTCTAGACTTGCCAGAAAACCTTCAAATGCAAAGCGTACCTCACGACTCACCTCAAAACCCACGAAAGGGACTCGACGAGCGTGTCCTGCGCAGATTGCGGTCGCTCCTTCACCTCACGCCGTGGCCTGCGCTCGCACTTGTCGAAAGGGGCGTGTCCCTCCACAACGCCCCCCTCCCCCGGCCTCCTGCCCAATCAAACTCCCCCTCCCTCCACATCGACCAATCAGCTGCTCAGTCCTCCCGTACCCAGCATCCCCCTCCTCACAACCCCACCTCCACTTCTTCCCCTTATTGTTTCCCCTCTCTTCATGTCCAAACTGGTGAACCTGCCACCATCTGATCCAAAACAGGTCAGTTAAAATCAATTTTACACTAGTCAAATTAGGAACATGTTGTATTGCTGTTTTCTCCTTTTACTTTATTAATTTATTTTAATCACCAATGAGTTACATTTTATTTGATCTAGACTCTTCGTCAAGCAATCAAACCACAATCAAAGCAATGATTTAATCATGTTGTTCACTAAACTTTTCAATTCCCATTATGAGATTTTCCAAATAAGAGTCATATCAAAAAGGGATTATCTACAATATTAGAAACTAAGTCACATTAGCTCTGACTACATTACCATCGGAATCCTCAATCGTAATTTATATGTATAGCTAGTAGCTCCGGCTTGCTTTGCTCGCCTCCACGTCCAGCCGGGGGGCTTGCCCATTAAGTTACATGCAATAATCTTTAACCCCCCATTCAGGCGTATTACAATTGAAACATGTTGGGGATGGTGCTCGCTTTGCTCGCAAAGGGAAGATCCCTAAGGGTAGATTTAACGTGTGTATTTATGGTAGCTGGAATTGAACCCCCCCAGGTCGTGGACTTTCGTTGGAGTCCACACACGGATTTTCCAGTTTGTCTACCCTCCAACCTTCACAACCACCCCTTACTCAGCAGGGGCTGGGCAATTTTGATGTGGCCTACATTTTGTGCCGGAAGTTGCTGGTCATATTAAAAAAAGAATCGCGCAAATCGGTCAATCCGTTCAAAAGTCATGGAGGTACATACATACAGACACTTAATTAATATAAAGATTTATATACATTCAACCACATACTAATGTTGTCTTTTCACTTGAAGAAATGTTGAGAAAACATTCAATCAGCTGTTTCTTCTGACCTTCAAAACACTGTTGAAATTATTTGTGAAATTGATATCGCCAACCGTGAAAACTAGTTTTGCCACACTGTTAACATGTTTCCAACAAAAATATGATTTGAAATATTAAACTCATATACAGTTGTTACAGAGCCCATATTTCTTGGAATACATTGCAATGGATTTGTCAAATTGTAAGAGAAAAACTCATTAAATAAATGAAATTAATTAAATTGATTAGTAAATTAAATTAATTAAAAAATTACGGAAATTCGTTTCTGGGCATTTAAAATTGAACCACGAGTTTTAAAACTTTTTCTTGTCATATAATAATATGTGGTTATGTACCATTGAGTATGTACCTTCCACTCAGTAGAGATTAGGTCCTTGAGAACGGAATTAAAAAATGAGGAATCGTGTTGAAAATAAAAATAATCACGCATCACATAAGGAGGGACGAGTTCAAGGAAAATGAGATTTGTGCACAAAAATGGACTCAACTAAAAAGAAAAACGCACGAATCTCTGAAAAAAATGTAATTTCGAAAACTTAGTGTTCCAAAAATTTGAACGGTTTATTAATTATCTGAGACTAGCAAAAATTGGTACAATATTGATTATTTTATAGCTGGACGTTACATGGAACATCCGTAGATTTAAAATTGTGCCTAAATTCAAGAATAGTATGATCAAAGATTTTAAAATTGTCGTGATGAAGGAGCTCTTTGTTTTTAAATGTGTACCCAGTAAGTAATAATTGAAAAAGAAAAAGATTTGTAATTAATAATAGGTTTCTCAAAAAATGGTTAACGTTTTCTCGCCCACTTCCAGTAATCCGTTAGGTACCTACCCCTAATGTTGAACCTTCTAGGAAAGCCCTCGTTGAATTGAGGAGCTGACATGGAAAAGCAGTTAAGTCCAAAAATCAAATTTCATAGGAACTCCCTCTGAACTCTTATCAGATTTTTTTGGACATAATCTCTTCTCCATGCAAAGGTCACACATTTATTCAGGGTGCGATCTAGCAAGGACGGGAGGACCTAAGGCCGTCGGCGTGACGGTTTACTTGCACTTCGACGACCAAAAACGTTCTTTCGATTTTTGGACTTAACTGCTTTTCCATGTCAGCTCCTCAATTAATTTGGTTACTGTTTCCCCCTTATGCCTGGTACATTGGTTGTTTGGTTAAACACTGGGAAGGCTGCTGGAAGCAGAGCCTGCAATTATGGAGGTTGACCACAAGCAGCCAATATCTTCTTCCTCTTTTCCGGCGCTACAGCCCGATGTGGGCTTTGGCTTCCCTAGTGATATCTTTTCAAGCTGGTCGGTCAAGAGCTTTCGTCCACCATCTTCCCACCCCAATAATTCGGATACCCTCAGTAATTTCATCTATCCAACTCTTCCTCGGTCTGCCACGTCTTCGTGTTCCTGGCACTTCTTCTATACACACTTTCTTTGGCATCCTTCCTTCTTCCATCCGTAACACATGCCCGAGCCAGCAAAGCCTTCGGGACTTTTGGGCGCTCAATGTCTTCGTGTTCAATCAGCTCATTGAGTTCCCAGTTTCACCTCATCCTCTACGTTACTCCATTAACCGGTCCAAATGTCTACCTCAGAACCCTTCTTTCAAATACTCTGAGGGAATTTTCATTTGCAGTGCTCAACACCCAGGTTTCTGGTCCTTAGCAAACAATGGGGCGTATCTGGGCTTTATATGACAGTTTTGTTTTCCTGGTCAAAAAATTAGATTCCATCTTTCCACCCCAATAATTCGGATACCCACAGTAATTTCATCTGGGCGCATAAGCGAAGCTCCCCATCGACGAGTTTTTATACGTGAAGCTCCCCGCTTACTTTCTCTTTGTGTATGCGAAGCTCCCCGGCTCCATTCTTCTCATGTACGCGAAGCTCCCCTCCTCCTATCTCTTCATGTACGCGAAGATCCCCGTCACCTATATACGGAAGTCACCTAATGCGGTAACCTAGATTTTAGGCATTAACAAAAGTCAAAATGCTTATTTGATAAACTTTGATTCAGGCATCATCTAGGAGAAGAAAAGAAGAAGGAGAGGGAGAATTATCCATATCTACCACACCTCCTTACGAAAAAAGCGAGAAAAAATAAAAGAGAAAGCAGGTGGAGGCGGGGAGCCACCCCCACCCGCCATGGCGGCTCCCCATGCCAGAAACACAACGGCAAAGACCATCGACACAACAGCCATCGACCGCCGCCACCGGTGCTAAAAAAAGATTCTACACTATAAAGTTCAGTAATCAATAAAATTCTCTTCAATTTCATCTTAAATAAACTTCATGGTAGATCAGGGTAGATCATAAGGGGCGAACAAAATATCATACATGAATAATTTTAGTATACTAAAACAAAATTAATTTAATAATGTCACAGAATAATTCGTGAGCGTCGTCAATAAGGGGAATTACATAAAAATGAACATCGAAATGGTCAGCCTTCCGTTAAACATTATTTTGGAGCAACCTTTTTGCAATGTCGCTTTCTACAGCTGGGGAATGGTCGTGGTCGTGACTGTCAACCACATCCACAATCTGCCTTTCCATTGTCTTTACTGCGCACTCACACTTCCTCACACTACACACCCACCTACTCATTTCTTTTGCCAACGGTTTTTGGAAATAAAATTTAAAACTGTCCACCAATAGCACATCGCGACCTCGACGAGTACCAGATGCTACAAACTTGAATACGTTCATGTTGGTCGATGATCACTGAGAGCCAGTCCGTTCAAATCACTGATAAGGCTTGAAACGCCTCGAAAGGGGAAGAAAGTTCGACGGGGAGCATCACGTACACCCATTCTCTCGGCACGGGACGCTTCGCGTATGCCTGCTAGAACTTGCCGGGGAGCACCGAGTACAGCGTAAATGACTTTCACTTCGGACGGGGAGCTTCGCGTAGTCACCCTTTCATCTATCCAGCTCTTCCTCGGTCTGCCACATCTTCGTTTTCCTGGCACGTCTTCTTTACACACTTTCTTTGGCATCCTACCTTCTTCCATCCTTAACACATGTCCAAGCCAGCAAAGCCTTTGGGACTTTTGGGCGCTCAATGTCTTTGTGTTTAATCAGCTCATCAAGTTCCCAGTTTCACCTCATCCTCTACATTACTCCATTAACCGGTCCAAATGTCTACCTCAGGACCCTTCTATCAAATACTCTGAGGGATTTTTCATCTGTGGTGCCCAACACCCATTCTGCTCCGTAGCAAACAATGGGGTGTATCTGGGCTTTATATGACAGTTTTGTTTTCCTAGTCAGAAGGTTAGATATGAACAGATTTGCAGGACAAGCATGCTCTGTTTGCTGTCATTATTCTATTTATAATTTCTGGGCAAATCAAGCTCCCACTGTTTATTGTAACACCCATGTATTTAAATTCAGTCGCCTTCAAAATCATAAGGTCCAATTTTCAAGTTACGCGCCGCTCGGTGTGTTTCTGATGTGAATAATTCTAGATACTTTGTATTTTCTTCTTTGACGAATAGCCCCAGCTTTTTTCTCTCTTGTTCTAATTCAACAAAGTTTTCCTAAACGGCTTCTTCTGTCCCCCCAAAATCGCCAGGACATCTGCCTACCCCAATATTTGGCTGGATCTTGAGAAACACTGAGAAGGCCGCTGGAAACAGAGCCTGCAATTATGGAGGTTGTCCACGAGCAGCCAATATACCAGACATAAAGCGGTACAAATGGATTAAAAGAAAACAGGTGATATTTTCCATTGTAGATTTACCCTTTTTGAGGTGGCTGATTCAAAGTCTTCCCATGATTACCACCCCCACTTATTACACAGAGAATTAGTTTTCTAACTTTTCAGTTGATACTTTGTAAACCTGTTTAGTTCTTGGAATTAAAGTCTTCAATTCTCTAGCTTTGAAACTATTGGAAATTGCACAAATGGTGGGAATTAAGATTCTTATTTCGTTGTCGTTCGAAATTCATAGCGTGGTTTGTTACAAAATTAATTAAGAGCTCTATCTGGTGCTGCTAACACTAGTAATTTAACTATTTAGTCATTCTTATTGCACTAATATAAAATTGATTCTCATGTTTCATACGATCAGCAATTTACGTAACAGTTCAACTGTTACTGTTCAACAGTTCATGTCTCATACAATCAGCAATTTACGTAACAGTTCAACTATAAACTTTTTTTGTTTTTTAATTGAACTTTGTTTTAACTGTTGAATCATTTCAAAAAACAATATATTGTTAGTATTTTTAGATTACGTAGAGCGGCTTCAAAAATTATTATATTTAAGCGAAGTAAATACAAGAAATAAAGGTTAGCATGAACACCGAGATAAGATAAGTTTCGACTGCATTATAATTTAGTCCTTCGTTTTAGAGTAGGAGAAACTTCATAATGGTCTGAGTTTGTTCTATGAAATAGTATCGACTTATAATCAAAATTATGCTAGTCTAGTTTTTTATCTAATGATCGCTTATTGATATCGCTAAACATGCATCGTTTGTTTAATTTTAATTTCATCGTAAAAGAAAAATCACATTCAGGGTAGTTAGTAAACTTTAAAAGTTACAAATTAATCTAACTGATTGAATAATAAAATTCGTAGTAGGGTTTCGCATTTTAAAAATGCAGTACCTCTACCACTGGACAATTGTAAAATTTTCTAAAATACCAATCATGTTATTTGATTTAAAAATATATAACTATATATTTATGCTAGAAAATTAAACTTTATTATATTATTTGAGGAAAAAAATATCATTATGAACTGTTATCGAATGATTGAGAAAATATTAAATTCAGAGAATTTATCAGAGTATTTGAATTAGACTATTGTGTAACGCTAGTGATATTATGAGAATAATTCTATTTGAGTACAAGTACCTACACATTATTTAGAATGTAAGAATTGATAGGCTTGAAAAAATAAAAGTTCCTTTCCAAAGAAAACAAAATTTAATACGATTGGTATGATCATACTCCTAGGATTAATAAAACGATGAATATAATATTAGTGAGAAAATGATAAATATAAATACGGAATTATCAATCTATTGTAATAGAGCTTATGATTAAAGGAAATATAACGATGAATATTTGCTTTTTTAGCTAGTAAATATACGAATAACCCTAATTTTCCAAATTAGTGGGGAAAAAAAACGAATCAAGTTTGAGCGAAAAAGTTAAAAAAATTGTATATTGTCTAGTCAAAAAATATGAAATTAGGATCTAAAGCTTGCATGGATGCTACACTACTGCTGTATCCATGATGCTTAGGAATGACTGCCATTTTGATTTTCTTGATTTCAAGGTTATGTTAAGTTTATATATGATTGTAGTAGGTAATGAAATGTATTGGCTCGGAATTGTGTTGATGAATGTAATTATTTTACGGAGCTCAAATAATTTGGACAAAGCATAAGTTTTTGATAATTAGGTTTCTACCTACTAGTTATCCATTTCGGCTCCTATTGAAAAAATACCTACCTGTGACCCTAGGCTGTATTCATTTTTATGGATTCTTGGTAGTAATGGTTTCTAGTCAATAGTATTCAAATTCCTTATAAAAAAATTTTAAATTTGTCATCACTACGAAATTGAAACAGTTAATCGAACAGAAGGTAAATTAAAATTTTTTATTGACAATCAATTATACATAAATACAGTAAAATTACAGGAAACCAGATTTTTTAAATGAAAATCAATTAGGCATCAACTGTGTTGAGCTTTGTATGCTTCATTCATAAGGAATTTTGAATATTTAGTTTTAAACTTCAAATTTAATTTATATTCCTAAACAATACATTTCTGATTTTTTTGTCCATAAATATATGTAAATTGTCGTTTTAACTTGGGAGTCTAAAAAGAATAACCTGTTTTTGACGATTTTGAAATAGGAAAAAAATAGCTGGCTGTATTTTGCTTGGTGGAATTATTCGTTAATATGATGTGATGTTTAGGTACGCTTATTCGAAGAATGAAAAGTTGATCGAAAATGACACGAATTGTTGAGTTTTACGTAAAAAAAAAAAACAATATAATTTAGAGAAATGTAAAACTTGGTGTGCCACTGATGTCATTTCATTACCTAATCATTGTTAAAAACCTGTTAATACTTACCTGTGATCGTGAGCTGCACCAAAGTTTGTGTTTCTCAATAGCGTTACCTGTGAAGACAATTGTTAAGATATCTATTGTTATATAAAGAAATTTTAATGGAAGGCCTTGTTCATGATATTGTTTAAAGGAAAGAAAATTTTATTAGCAAAAAAAAAATCACTATACGAAAGATGTGATGTGATTATACGTATTGTAACGTTGAAAGAAGGAATTATAATACTCTTACGATGAGTTATTTCAGCTGTTTTCATGGACCCTCTTGTCTTTTAATTCGGTGGCAATCTGTCAATCAAGGTGGTGATCACTGTTGAAGATGGTGATCAGGCAAACTAAGTACAATACTACGAAGAAGTAGTGTCCTAAAACTCAGATATGTGAAATAATAATAAAAATAAGGCTCTAATCGACCAAATAGAGCCTGTGTGCGAAAGAACGGATATTTTTCGATCGAGTTGAAGGCTAGTAAAGCTAGACGGCAGAGGCGGACTTCAGATAGCACATTCGGTTTCTACGCAATTTGAAACGTAAAATAACCAAGTTTGAGGGGTGTTCAAAAAACCTACCCGTTACATCAGCATGATTAGTAGATAATGGGGTATTAAAAAAAAAAAAACTATTATTATTTACTTCACCAGTATTCGAGTAATTTTGATGTGCCCAGTAGTGTTACATTAGAGAGTTATAGCAAACCACAAACGGGGCTTGTTAGACCCTCGCATGGATACTATAGCAACGGGCCCCGTGACCTTGACGCGGTTTAGGAAACGGTAGACGTCAAACTGAAGCAACTTTACCGGGGGCCGGTAGAGATCACTGCGTATACCCGGCAAACGGTTAGCCTTCCCAAAGGGTAACCAGACTGCTCTGCTTGCGGCGTCGACTTTCGGTTTCTTCGGTTCATTCTTCATAACCTTGCCAATAACTTGTATTTTTTTTTAAATATTGACTTAAAAAAGCCATTACACAATTATTTGTAAGTTATGCCACAACTAGGCAATTTACAAAATTTCCACAACCTTTCCACCTGTTTTAATTCACTATTCACTTCTATTTTATTGAGTATTATTGTTTCATTTTATTTAATATTATCTTTAGTGATGTTTCATTTTGGTGGACTTACCTTTCTATCTCAAAAGATGAAATTTATCAAGATATTCGTTAGTCGCTCTCACAGGAGAACACACCTTGTGCTGTTGGAAGGAAACTGAATTTCGACCTACTAAAAAACAACCTCTAACAATTCTACCAATTCTGAGATACCTAAATGATTCCTAAAATCATGAATTCAAATGAAGTTCGCCTACTAAATTAGTTCCTGTGTTTACGCAGTCCTCAAATTCCTTTTTGACGAATCCTAAATGCAAAAATACCAATAGGTTTCTATTATTTCCATTTGTATTTTTAGTAGAATATTTTATGCAAGAAACTGAACCACAGCTCGCTCAAAATTAATCAAAAACACAATTCGCGTCACTTTAGCGGTAGTATGCAAAGTTTGGTGTGACTTTAAACCTCAATGCAACCGGGGGGGTTCTCCACCATATGTTCAAATATGCTACAAGAACGGTAGCATCTCGTTTTGCTCGCTCCAACTACTGGTCACGGGCCTCGTTGAGTTGTCGTCACCCGTTGGTTGCTATAACTTTCTATTTACAGGAAGGTTAGGCTGGTGTTGTGTGCCTTTAGGTCCCCAAACGGGTGAAGTTAAATGAGCCATTCTAACGTACTCTTGGGTACGTTAGGGTGACGTTAAGGGCACGTTAGTGGTCACCAAAAACTCTCTAATGACTACCAAATCAACGTTATAAAACAATTCATGGTGCATGTGAACACGGTGCTATTGATTTTATAGCTGAGGAATTTGTAGATGACCGTCTCTGAGCTAACCCAAACAATTCCTGAAAACATCATCAAAATTGGCCCAATTGTTATTGGCTCAAATTGAAATATAATTTAACGTATTACAATACAACGGGTGATTTAAGAAAATTCGCTCATACGATGCAGCATGTTTTTCCATTAAATTGCACATGATTCCGGATTTGCAATAGAAAGTGTGGGTTGGTATTTGATTATCATGCGCCAAAGGGGTGGATTTTAAAATTCAATTTCACCCTTGAATAGTAGGTAGGTCTCAATAGAGTGAACAACCCCCCATCCTGAAGTTGAGTTTTTGAGATATGGCGCATAGTACTTTTAACACATCACATTATTTTAGCATTACCTGTACTTTTCATTCGCCTAGAATTGAAGTTCAACATTAATATGATATTCATGAAGTACCAAGGTTAGAAGAAGGTTAAAAATCAAGAAAAACATGCCGAAAATGAGGAAAATGGGCTTTGGATTGGACTCCATTTTCTCAAAAAATTTCTCAAAAACATGCAATCCGCCAGCGGAGTGCTCGGAATAGCTATCTGATTCATACTAAATACCCTATGGGACAGAAGAATGCAGCAGCTCCTTCTACTGTAGTAATATTACTACACCCGCACAGCGCGAAACCCCAGCTGTAGTAATATTATTACACGCGCACTGAGTGGTTTAAAAAATACAGGAAGTGGTCACTTGAAGTTTTTTTAAATTTTGAAAAGTGAAAAAAAGGAACCCATAAAAACAAGTTTTTAATGTAACTCTTTCTTTTTCTCATGTTCTCGGTTAATTTTATTGTTGTTTCAATATTTGGTAGTTTCTTGGCAACAGTAAATTGAAACAAAATCACATTGTTTCAAAATCACATTGATAATAACTTAAATTAAATTGACAAGGAAAATCATTTAATATTTTATTGACCCTGGATTCGTTGTCATTTTATGCAGACGTTCAATAGTATCCTTCTCCTCCCTCCTCCTCCTCCCTCACTCCTCCTCCCTACAATACACAACACGTGTAAGGTGTCCCATATTAAATTTCAAATTTTCGAAAATTTATAGTATAACTAACTTTTTCTTCGCGAAAATTTGATAAATTAAAATGTACGCCAGCATGAACTCGTGTGCAAAATTTCAGATCGATTGGATATCGGGAAGTGGGTTAAAAATCGATCTGAAATTTTGTCTCAAGCAAGAAGAGAATCGAAGTTAAAAGAAAGAGTTAAAAAATGAACCCATAAAAACAAGTTTTTAATGTAACTCTTTCTTTTTCTCATGTTCTCAGTTAATTTTATTGTTGTTTCAATATTTGGTAGTTTCTTGGCAACAGTAAATTGAAACAAAATCACATTGTTT
Source organism: Adelphocoris suturalis (assembly GCA_030762985.1). Lineage (NCBI taxonomy): Eukaryota > Metazoa > Arthropoda > Insecta > Hemiptera > Miridae > Adelphocoris > Adelphocoris suturalis. The sequence continues at coordinate 12,067,634 of CM061042.1, read as the reverse complement.
CAAAATCACATTGATAATAACTTAAATTAAATTGACAAGGAAAATCATTTAATATTTTATTGACCCTGGATTCGTTGTCATTTTATGCAGACGTTCAATAGTATCCTTCTCCTCCCTCCTCCTCCTCCTCCCTCACTCCTCCTCCCTACAATACACAACACTTGTAAGGTTTCCCATATTAAATTTCAAATTTTCAAAAATTTATAGTATAACTAACTTTTTCTTAACGAAAATTTGATAAATTAAGATGTACGCCAGCATGAACTCGTGTGCAAAATTTCAGATCGATTGGATATCGGGAAGTGGGTTAAAAATCGATCTGAAATTTTGTCTCAAGCAAGAAGAGAATCGAAGTTAAAAGAAAGAGTTAAAAAAAAAAAATTAAGCGGGGAGGGGGATTTGAACTGGGACACCCTGTGTAGACCAGTGAATTGTGAAGAAGGACTATCTAATAAATAATAATCATTTGAGTGAGAACTCAAAGCAGTTTTTTTCTTTCATTTCATTTTTGAATGTAATGTACCACAATTGATCTAATTCTCCCGCTGTATTGTGATATTATCTTAGTTAAATTAAACACATGTTTTAGAGGGTTATGTGTCTTCCTGCTGAGTGTGACTCCGTACTGACTTGTACTCAAGATTAAATGCGTATAGCGTCAGTGTGTGAAAGTTGGCCATACCGAGGAACAGCAAGTAGGGTATCATGAGTGGAAACGTTCGGTCGTGGATTTTCCTGAAGAGGACAGTGGCTGCACCGGTCAAGCCTGTGGCCAGAGATACGTCCACCAGAGCCAGCCTGATTGACTTGAATCCCATCAGAAGCGGTATGTAAGCCCATTGCAACGCCAGTTGGGTCCCGTACAGAACTAGGGGCAGTTGGGCCTCTTCCAAACCTCCTCCTTCGCGATAAACGGCGTAAGACGATATGCCGATGCCAACATTGAGGCAAGCGCCAATGAGGAAAAAGAAGTGAGTTGGGTAATTCCCCTTGGGGTCCCACGGCGGTTGGTTTAGTGCACAATACCAATCCCAGTTCATCCCCGTCATTGAATCCGTCATTGCGGTGACCACGGAGAGTCCAAAGGTCGGTAGCCATTTCAGGAGAAAATACTTTCGGTTATTATCCATTATTTCAACTGACTAGTCATTAAATCAACTTTCACTCCTTAGGTTGGTACAATCTCCTGTGCATTGTAGGTTTGTGCTTACCTTCCATTTAAGTATAAACCTTATTCATCTCAGTTTATGCACCTACAGCTGTATTTTCTAAAAAAATTCAGTCTACTAATTACAAGGAATATTTATTGGTACCTACATACCTGCAGTACCTGTAGTCTTTACAATTTCTTGTACACCTATTCATTTACGTCAAGCTCTGAATCATTTCACAAACTTCATTACTTCTGAGTGTAATTCCAATGTAATGCCATCACTAAATCATTACTTGTTCAACATCAATGAAGACTCAAGAAAATTACTACCAAACTTGAGAGGTAATAGGCATTCAACCTGTTACTTGAAATAAAATTTGCAATCCATGGTTTTTTTAAATGTAGTTCATCTACCCTCATGCAGATGTGTAGGTCAGTAGGTTCCAGTAACAGAACTCACTCTCTTCACTTTGTTAAACTTGGGTGATGTTATATTCACGCAACCAATCTTAAACTCACACATCTGGCTCCTCGATGATTTCTAGCGCACTGAAGCCAGGATGATGAAAGGAACCCTAAATGGGATTTTTGTTGTGGAACGTGGTATGTTTGTGAACTGTATGAGTTTTGATGTGTGACGCTCATCGTTGCGTAGTAGGTATCTAAGATGTTTTTTCTCACAGATTCCCTTGGTATCAAGATGCCAAGTTAATGTATTGGTGAAATTTGAAAGACCAATTCAATAGTAAATACCTACCTACCGAAAATAATGGAGAGTTGCAAGGTAGAGGTAGGTTGCTTAGCCTACCTACTACATTGGACAAGGCAAATGCATAATAAAGATTCAACTATACATAACGATAGAAAAATTTGTGTAACAGTTAACATCGTTTTCTTATTTATCTTTATAGTGATATATTTTCTTGGACCTAAACAACATATAGATAGGTAGGTAATGATGACAACACTCAACCGTAAGAACGAAAACCCGCAATCCCTGAAACCAAATTGAAGAGCAGACGGGCAATGCGATCTATGTGCACAAAAAAAAAAAAAAAAAAAAAATTATTCAGGAGATACAAAAAAACTCTTTTTGAACACAATTTTTGAAGTAATGTTATTCCCAATGCCTAAAGGTCTTGAAAGTTGATTCAGTTGATTGGTTGCAGTCATATCAGTCAGTAATTTAGCTTCGAAGTTGCAGTTCTAGTAATCATATACCCCCTTAATTTGTTTGCACAGAGTTTAATTGCACCAGTGGTAGTAGGTGGTAGTTAGGTAGGTTTCCGTGGTCGCCACCTGGGAATTTGCTCGCATACGTCTCTGGTTATTGCTAATTTATTGTCCACTAGACGCTCCAGCTCACTTTGTTCGCCTCCACGTCCAGCTGGGGGGGCAAGCCCCCCCGGACCCCTCCGGATGTGGATCGCTTTGCTCGCTCGGTGTGGCTGTGTATGTGAAGGAAAACCTCGTAATCCGACGTGTGTAGGGAATGTTGCTTGCTTCGCTCGCTCGGTATGGCTGTATATGTGTAGAAAAAACCACGTTGATATCTAACGTGTGTAGGGAATGTTGCTCGCAAACTTCCCATAGTTGCAACACTCCAACGATCTGAGCTATGAGGCCAGGGTTTATCAAACCTGAATGCGAGAGTTATTTTCCTGGAGCGTAACATTTCCCGGAGTCAAAAACCAGCCGTCTCGGCTGGTTTGGGGTCGGACGAATGACGAAGTGAAACTGCAGGCCACTGGCTCAGCAGATGCTTGCTGGAACAAGTCAGCAGTCGAGCGAGGTCATTGTCAAGGTGTGTTTTGACTCAAGTGAGTGAGGAAGTAAAAGGTGCTAACGACAGGAAATTTGATGTTTACAGTATTTTGGCTCGAGAGGGATTTACTTAATTATTGTTTCGTATGATTTCGGGTACGTTATAAAATAATATTGCTAAGTATTAACCATAATGAACTAGCAATGCGGACAGAATACACTTCATGGTAGGTACTTGTAAGCAGTAGGTAGGTACTAGACAATGCATATGTAGACCCCTGATGAGTTGATTGGCTCCTAAAGCTGATTTCTATCGTATTTAATTTCTGAAGCTGAAATTTGAAACAGGGCCTGTATGAGACAGGTAGAATAGAATTTCACCGTACGGAATCACCATAATCTACTATTCGTCGTATGTTTTTTGTTCACTATTTTCTTTCTAATTTTGTAACTAAATCAATAAATTTACATGAGAAAAATCTTCATTCACCTATAGAGTGACAAACAAAACACCCCGTATCTTTATGTGCTACCGCTCTGTTGCTAGTGTAGCTCTGCTGATTTTCATCCCAAGAAAATCGTTCACCACTCGTGGAATGCTCTCAATTTACCTCCAGACATCTCGCTTTAATCCTCCTTTTACAGGATTAAGTTGTTAAGTATATTATTTATTACCAGGTATTCAGTTTACTCGTTTCATTCTCAATTTCCTCCTTTGTTAATTGTAAAAATAAGAAAAGTACTACCTATTAAGGAAAGACATATCCATGACCTTTTGTTTCTGCAACATTTCAACATTTGCTCCAGTCATTTTAGCAGTGTGCACTCAAGCACGCAGCTAGTCTTCTAAAGTTAGGAGTTACCAGGGTAGGTACGCTGAAATTTTTAATTTCGTTTTTGAAGGGCAGAGAAAGGGGGTAAAAGTAATTTAAAAAAGTATATTTGATGCATAATAGATGTACAAATATAAGTAGGTAGATATAATTAGTTTGAGTTTTGTCACTTGGTACATACCTACTTATTAATGATTTTGGTCCCCTGCACGAAGTTGACCTACATCATAACCAAAGCCTGTTCGTTATGAATGGAGATAGTTCGCTCAAGGAAACTTCGCCAGTATTTGATGAAGTTTGTCGGACCAACTGTTGGTGCCAGTATTGGGCTTCTGGTCAGTAGAATTCTCTCTCAGTGAGAATCCACCCTCACAGGTAGGCGGAAAAGGTGGTATATCACAAGGTTCATCCACTGGCTCCTGAGTTGTGGCTACGTGCAGATTCACTGCAAAGAATCAATACTAATAATTTCTAATGGTTAATTAATAATCAATCATTATTAATAAATACTAATTGTTAATGGCTAATTAATACCAATTGTTAGTGGTTAATTTAATTGTTGGTAAGTAGATAGACCTAGATAAGGAACATATGACATGAAAGAATGGAAACGAAAGCTAAACTGGACGACAGTTGTGTGAGCGAGAAAAAATGCCCGAATTCGGTGAGCTGTTTTAAGCAAATTTTCGTAGAATAGGTTCAGCGGAAATGAAATTTTTCCAAAATCGTAACCATCGAAATTCGTTTTGAGACACTTTAATTAACTAGTTTTACCCCATAACAAGCATACATTTAAGCGTAACATCAAACTAAAAATTTGTGCATTCAAGTGTAAAACTCGGTTATAACGGAGTTGGAGAGATCTACAAATGTGACCATAAGATTCAGCGTGGAAAAATACGAAGAAACCGACCTTACTCTTAGGTTTATGGAGGGTGATTTTTCAAGAAAACCATAGATTTGATGGAAAAAAACCACATTCTTCAACATTAAAACATAATTTTCTACCCTAAATAACAAAGTGAAAGTAAAATTTACTATACCGTTGGAAAGAGTATCAGATGAAGCAGTTTTCAAGAGATTTGCCAGTTTCCAGGATTTGTTTGGGGGGGGGGGGGGGGGGGGTTATAAAGTTTTTAAAGACTTTCAGAATTATTTTCTCATTTCATTTTTTTTTTTAAATCGTCTATGTTTGAGCTGAAGTGAAGGTCTTAGGATGATAGTATTTTAGAACCCAAATACTCTATTTTCATAGGACATTTAACGCTGATTCCGAAAATGAGGTCAAACGTTGAAATTAAATAAGGTAAAGTGGAAAAATTTGGGTTTAAAAAGAAAAAACACGGTTTTCCCGATTAAAAACCTAAAACAAATCATATCTCGAGTTACCTACGGATTGAGATACAAATTTTTAGTTTGAGTTACGCTTAAATGTATGTGTGTTATGGGGTAAAACTAGTTAATTAAAGTTTAAAACTCGTTTATAACGTAGTTGGAGAGATCTACAAGCGTTACCATTCGATTCTGCGTGAAAAAATACGTACAAACCGAACTCATACTCGTAGGTTCATGGAGGGTCATTTTTCAAGAAAACCATGGATTTGATGGAAAAACCACATTCTCCAACATTAAAACATAATTTTCTCCCCTGAATAACAAAGTAAAAGTAAAATTTAGTATACCGTTGGAAAGGGTATTAGATGAAGCAGTTTTCATGAGATTTGCCAGTTTCCAGAATTTTTTTTGGAAGAGTAGTTAAGTTTTGAAGATTTTCAAAAATTTCATTTTTTTTCAAAATCGTCTATGTTTGAGCTGATGTGAAGGTCTTAGGATGATCGTTTTTAGAACCCAAATACTCTATTTTTATAGGAAATTTAAAGCAGATTTTGAAAATGAGGTCAAACGTTGAAATTAAATAAGTTAAAGTGGAAAATTTTGGGTTTAAAAAGAAAAACAACACGGTTTTCCTGATTAAAAACCTAAAACAAATCATATCTCGAGTACGGATTGAGATTAAAATTTGCGATTGGCCGCATTTTACTACATTTTTTAATGCAGACTACCACAAAACATTGTTCGTCACTTATCCGGTTCCACCTTGTATATATAAGTATATACATTTTAAAAAGCGTTAAACTCTAGGATTCGTTTCAGAATGCCTCAAAACGGATTTCAATTAAGAACATTTTGATTTTAATTTTTTTGGAGCCATTGCGATAGCTTCATTTTCAACGAAAATTCGCTAAAAGCAAGTAGAAAATTTTGATTTCGGAAGACGAACAATTTTTTTCGACTTCTCACATGCACACAAGATCTGCTTTCGGTACCGAGGAAGCTATACGTTATTCATTTTTTATTTTATTTATTTATTTATTTCAAAAAGTACAGAGGACCTGGGTCCCACCGAGCGTAGGTACTTATAAAAAAGTAACAAGGAAACAGTAAAGGGCGTTTGTTTTATTTTTTAAATTAGTACTGATCAAACTAGATAAAAAAATAAAATAAAAAAATAAAATAAAAGAGAGGCAGATACTCGGATCTTTATTAAAAAAAGATTAATGAGAATAGAGAAGAGATCATTGAGAAGGAGGAGTACTTACTAGATAAAGGAGATAATAATGAGAAAAGATGAATGAAGAGGGAAATGGGGTAAGGTAAAATCAAGAAGTTAACGGATAATAAAAAAGTTCCAGTCATGCAGCATGATCGTATGAGCGAATTTTCATAAACTATCTATCGTACTATAGTATGTTAAATTGCATTGAAATTGGAGCAATTTTAGTTGACAGAAATGGTTAAAAACCAATTTTATGGCAAAAAACTTATTCTAAATAAAATTCCACTAATTCAAAAGGGATTTTTGATTTTTAAATTTTTTTGCAGTTTTTATAGATATTTTAGCAAATTTAATGACATTAAAGTACGTTTTTCATCATAATTTTGAGCAAAAATTTTTAATGTCCTAGTGTTAATCGTTGAAAATTTAGTTTTGACTAAAATTCTGCAAAAAATAGAAATTTAACGATTTTTGGCCGTTTTTAGCCATTTTTAGTGATTTTTTTTGGCACATTTTTCGAAATTTGACCAATTTAATGTGCTCAAAAATTGTTGTCCAACGAACTCATCCTTTCTTTTGAAATGCTTGATTTTTTGGCGAAAGAACGAAGTTTTTATCTCAATTCTATCGAGAGTTATCGTCTGGAGTGACACACACACACACACACACACATATATATATATATATATATATATATATATATATATATATAAGCGTTAAAATCCAGGAATCATTTCAGAATGCCTCAAAACAGATTTCGATGAAGAAAATTTTTGAAAATTTTTATTTTAAAATTTTTGGAGCCATTGCAATAGCTTTATTTTCTAAGAAAATTCGCTAAAAGGAAGGAAGGAATGACTGCAAAGTGGGCCATACATCGCCTAAGAAAGGCCGAGTAGGTGGGCGACTCTCTGACATCCCTAGGAAGGGTTTTCCATAGTCGCACACCACTCACCCTTGTATTAGACGCTGCAAAGGAAGTGAAGTGCTGAGGCATTGCAAGATTGTTGGATCTATCAGATTTGGTGCGTATGAACAGACCATCAAGATAACCCGGAGGGATTCCTAAGGTGAATTTAAATATAAACCAAAGCAAATCTATCTTCATAAGGACATCAACGCCACATCCAATCAGGGAGCCATAGAAAGGGCTCTCCACTTCGCCATGGCCGCCACATGGGGGGGGGGGGGGCAAGTGGGTACTGTTGCCCGGGGCCCAGGGGGGGCCCTTTGCAGCGTCTAATACAAGGGTGAGTGGTGTGCGACTAGTAAATAAAGTATTTTAGGATTTTTAGGCCTACATAAAACAGAGTGTAACACTTGACGGGCCCTGATTAGATTATATTTGATTTACTACACCAGACTGTTTCTCTTACAGTTGCGATGATTGCGATGGCCCAAAATATTACTCTTTACCCTTTACCGTCTTTACCAGTAGGCACTCGGCTGAAGACTTCGGAGAGAGCATCCATGGGCCAAGAAAGGTTGAATTCCCTTGCCATTCTCAGCATTAAGCACAAGTTAGCATCCAAACTTGACTTTTCTAAGGTTATTAAAGAATTTTCACGTAAAAGGGCACGAAAGTTTTAAGTGTTTTGTCTTGTATTTTTCAAATGCAAATACATTTTTCCTCACTTTACTTTATTAGTTTTAAAATGTTTCATTTTATAAAACATGAAATTATAGCCTATTACAGTTTTCTATATTTAAAAAGTTTTCTACAATTATAATTACAATTACAGAATGCTATTATAACTCAACAAAACAAAGTTCTCATTTTACTAATTCATATTTTTGATAGTTTTTCACTAAATAATTCTTGTATCTTTTGTTGTTATAAATCTAATTCTTTACTGCATAGCTTCATTACAAGTAGATAAACTGTAATAAAACAATTATATTTTTGTAGATTTTTTTTTTTCCAAAATTAATAAATGTATTCTTTCAAACATAATTACCTAGCCATTGTTTCAATTAATTCCTTCAGCCATCTTGTATACAGAGACTTTCCTTTTTAATATATCCATAACATTAAAATAAAGTTAATTGTATGTGTTGATTAATGATTATATGAAATTTAGTCAATCATAATTTCTGCCACAATCGTCCAATTGAGGAATGAGTAAATTTGAACTTCTCTGAATACGCCCTCTATTCACAAACAATTGTATTTAAAGTAGTTAAAATAAAAATCCTATGACTGATTGGATATAGAATTTTTGTTTCAAGGTAATTTATGGCATTTTTATGGTTTTGTAATTGGTTGGTAATTACTAGAGTATGAATACTTGAATTTTCAATTCTTAAGTTACACTTTGCTTTAGATTAAATGTTGAATAAAACGTAGTGAAGTAGTAAGAGTTCAGCCCCTCAAGTGTTCTTATTCAAACACTGAACCTTGGTAGGAAGTATAAATGATTTTTCGTTTGGTTAGAGAAGGTTTAATAGTTTTTTTTTAAACAATTATCATAGCCATCTCTAGTAAAACAACTTGCGACAAAAAAAAAAAGGGGGGGGGGGGGGGGGGGGGCCCGTGGCCAGAATCTGGTCCCGGGCCCGACTTGGAGATGTGGCGGCCCTGCACTTCGCACATTACAAATGAACCTAATGCAGGAATTAAAAGCGACAGTCGAACGCTTCACAGCGTCAGCTCTCAGCCCAGTGCTGAAAATTATATCAGAGTAAGTGAAGTAAGGGAGTATAAGGGATCGAACGAGACCACTCTTAATGTCATTGGTCAAAAAATGTTTGTAAGGCCTCATCAAGTAGAGAGCATGATATACTCTGGTTGATATATGTTACTAGGTAAGTACTTACTTGAAACAAACAGCAGCAACAGAACTATGCCATACAACGATTTCATGGTATAAGAGAAGGTACCTAAGTAGGTACCCACCAACCTAACTCTTAAATACCTACCTTTCCAATGAGAAAGCGTTTTCACCAACCTCAAAGTGTTAAGCGCGAAGGCGCATGTCTCCTTATGATTAGATTTATATTCGACAAAACTACTTTCACCTTATAACATAACAATAGAAATTTACATGCGAAGCACCTCGGGCTCACAATACCTAGGTAGATACATTATCATTTCTAAGAAGATAATTTTTTGTAGTTTAAAACTCTGCACATTAAAATACAATATTCTTTATTATTTCTCTATGTGGATATAACCAGTAGGGTGCCCGCCGTTTTGAGAAAAGTGGAATTTGATGACCTCCTCCCAAAATTTGGTTTAAAATGTCAAAAAAAATGACCCCTGAATTTTTTCAGATTTTTTGCATAACAAAAACCTACGCCGGTAGCTCGATTTTGGTTTTTGAAATAGGTACCTACGCTTTTTTGCCAATATCAGACTTGTGAGCATTAACTTTTACAAACTTCTTTGTAAAATTGTGAAACGTCGTATAGGTACTTACTATTTTGGGGTTGCTGAACTCGAATATGCAGTCAAAACAAGTCGACAGCAACAACTTTTGATAGTTTGGAATCTCAAAATCATGTCAAAAAATGACAATTTTTCAAAATTTATTGTAAAATTATGAAAATTCGTATTTTTACGTATTTCTGTTAGAATTTTCATTAAATTCAACAAGAAAAGCAAATTTTTAATATTTAATTTTTTTTTTGTTCATAATGAATTTTCAACATCAAATTTGAGTTTAGCGACCTAAATACCAACGAAATGAAACCAAAAACTCAAATATTAAAAATTTGCTTTTTTTTGTTGATTTTAATGAAAACTCTCTAACTGAAATGCGTAAAAATACGAATTTTCATAATTTTACATTGAATTTTGAAAAATTGTCATTTTTTGACATGATTTTGGGATTTCAAACTATCCAAATTTGTTGCTGTCGACTTGTTTTGACTGCATATTCGAGTTCAGCGACCCCAAAAACGGAAGTATACGAAGTTTCATAATTTTACAAAGAAGTTGGTAAAAGTTATATTCAAAAGTCTTATATTGGCAGAAATAGCGTAGGTATTTTAAAAAGTCCAGTCATGCAGCATGACCCCATGAGCGAATTTTTGAAGAATATTACCGATTTTTACAACCAGCGAACGGCATTATTTCGATTTTTGACTGATTTTTCAACTTTGAAATTTTTGAAAACTTGATACATATTCTTATAGGAAATTTTACGCTGATTCCGAATATACCACATGTTAGTATGCTGAAAAAATTATTTCGCACGACAAATCTCTTGTAAATATGTGATTTTTAGTGAATTTTACTTTAGCAGAGTTAGTTATTTTTATAAGTGAAATTAGCACAACTATCTTTGATAGATTTTAGAGGCGAAGTAGTTTTTATTTGTTGACAACACAACATAATAATCAACATGTGAATATAACACATTTAACTAAATAAATTAATATTGGAGTGTCAGTTTGTATAAACAACACGTCCCCTCAAACTGGCAACTCCAAGTGAACTTGTGAAAACATGATGTTTTGTTCCAGGCAACCCTTTTGTCAACACATCAGCAATCATAGATTCCGTTGGTAGGTATTGAATGTCAATAGTATTTTCTTCAACACATTGCCTCAGGAAATGATGTCGGATGTCTATATGTTTTGTTCTCGAGTGCTGAGTTGGGTTCTTGGCAAGACAGTGAGCTCCTTGATTGTCATTGTAAATAGTTACAGATGACTGAAGTTTTCCGTAGTTTAGCTCAGAGAGAAAAGTTTTTAAGGGTAGTATGTAATTTTCTCGGCCTGATGAATTTCCCTTATAATGTAGTTATCTTTAGGAACCGATTTTTCAGGCTCTGCTCAACCAATCGCTTTACTTTTTTTTTTATTTTATCAAGAATATTATGCTGTAAAGACTGTGCCAAAGAAATACCAGCATGGCGTTGTGAAAAAAATAGGCGAAGTTTTGAAGAAAATGTAGATTTTTTACTAAAATTTTCTGGACTGCACGCAATGCCCCAGATGTTGAAAATAAAATTTCGACAAATCCTTGGCACAGTTTGTGTATAATATACCAGTGGACATTTAAAAAAAAAAAATCCATGAAATAAGTTCAATAGTAAGGGAGAAAAGTGTTCCTGAGTGCTGAAAAACGTGATTGTTCAGAAAACGCGTTTTTCTGAAAAGCAGTTTTTTTCTTGACATGACGTCGTTTCAAAGCTTCTGAACTTTTCCAAAGTTTGTGTTAGATGACGGGGACTCTTTCTAGAAGAAGAAGAAGACAACAACAACGAGTAGGTTGTAATTTGACAGGTTACTGATGTTTGTTTTCGTCAGATTTGCATCTTGTTCTATCGTTCTGACTTCGTACTTTTTTCGTTGGTATTCTTTCTTCTTTCCAAGTGATTTTTTCTAACACAATGCCTAGAACACCAAAGCTTTTCAAAAAGAAGAAAACCATCCCTCCGAAAGGATCGAGTAACTCCCTCTGCTGAGGAGCCTCCAATATCAAGTGTTTCGGAAGATCTGGTACCTCCGAACTTGCCGAGGAAGGTGAACTATCAGCAAGTTATTAAATCCCAAATACAAGTGCTAACTCTTCACGACCTTCAACAGCTGAGAAGAAATTTGGGGAATCTGTGCGGACTGGTTATAGTGAGTTCCAGTATGAAAAAACCTACGATGTGATCGACCTCAAAGAATTTGGAGAGGCCCTCGCTGCGGTTGTGAGATGCAAAGTTTGTGGCGGCCAGGTAGCGTTCCAAGTTTTATCGCGTATTGGCCTAGCTGCTAATATCGAGATTAGGCATACAAAAGAGCAATGAGAGTGTGAACAATGTTATTTGGGCATATATTCCAAAAAGAAGTTTTGTGGGTTTACGTGTTCTTTGATTTGGTACGTACTCTGCAGTACTATCGTTCAACAGAGGCAATATTGCCATCTGCGAAGTACTAAAGAACCTCACCATCGATCCTGGGAAGTCATGTTCCCTAGCATTGAAAAAACTTGATGAAGAAAGGCTAGCTAAGGCCGATATTACCACCCAAGCAGTCACGAAAGAAGGAAGGCTCAAGAGGACCCAAGCAGCCCGGAGACTGGAAGATCAGTTCGCAGAGGAGGAAGCTGATGATCCAGCTTACGGAGCGGGTCTGCACTAGCGGTACGCGCTCGGTTTAGGTATTTTTTTAACCCACTTATAGTCGTTCGATTTTCAAAATGTTTATTGCATTTTATCCGTTATATAATAAACTATTTTTTAATATTATTTTTGAAAAATCGATTTTTGTTACCCAAAAAATTACATACTACCCTTAAGAAAATTGCTTCTTTCGCAGATTCAGCTAGAGCCATGTACTCTGCTTCTACAGTCGACAATGCTACGGTTTTTTGTTTTTTGCTTTCCCAAGTGACTGCTGCTCCTCCCAAGAGAAATGCGAATCCAGTGTAAGATCGCCGATCATCTGGACACGCACCCCAGTCAGCATCAGCGTAACCAATGAGTCCTTTGCCAGTCTTACGAAATTTAATCGCGTAATCAGACGTGCCTTTGAGGTAACGCAGGATTCTTTTTGCCGCTGCCCAATGGTCATTAGTGTATGCATTGTTGAATTGACTCAACATATTCACTGCAAATGCTATATCAGGTCGTGTGCAAACGGAAAGGTAAAGTAAGGAGCCTATGAGTTGCTGGTATGGCAGTTTCTTCATCTCTTTTTCAGAAGGAATCATATCCGGTTTTTTCAGTTTCATCCCAGGTTCCAGTGGTGTCGCTACAGGTTTTGCATCCTCCAAGCCGAACCTTTTCAGAAGTTCAGCTATATACTTCTTCTGGCTCATCGAGATCGTCCCCTCGTCGATGTCTTGATGAAACTCTATTCCCAGGCCGTAGTGAATGTTACCTAGGTCTTTCATTTTAAATGATTTTTTCAGTTCTCTTTTTACTTCATTTATCCATTTGATGCTACTTGATGATATCCATAGATCGTCAACATAAAATGCAACAAAGATAACGTCGTCTCCCCGCTTTGCATGGAAAAAACATGGATCCGAATTTGATGGTACCAAGAATTTTCGTAGACATTGGTCCAACTTTTTGTACCATTGCCTCGGAGCCTGCTTGAGTCCGTACAAAGCCTTTTTTAAACGACATAATCGTTTCCCTTCTTCATAGTTTTTCAGTAACCTCTCACTTTTTTGTTTCAGATTTGTATCTCCTCTTTTTATTATCTTGGTCAATGCTTCTTCAAACATGTCAGGTAATTCCATGTGAATGGTCTCTTCCAGGTCTCCATTAAGAAAGGCTGTTACGACATCCATTTGATGAACTTCCAATCTAAGTTCTACAGACAATGCCAAGAGCAATCTTACTGAGCCCATTCTGACCACAGGGGCATAAGTTTCTCTGAAATCAACTCCATACCGTTGATTGAAACCCTTAGCCACCAAACGGGCTTTTCGCCTTTCTAGAGAACCATCCGCTTTCAATTTTTCTTTAAGAATGAATCTGCTCCCAATCTTGTTAATGTTGTTTGTTTGTTCTACTAATTCAAATGTATCGTTTTCTATTATCGAGCTATATTCTGATATTATTGCTTCTTTCCATTCACGTGCTTCTGGGCTGTTCATTGCGTCTTTCATGGATATGTCAGCAATGTTAGCTATTTCTTCAAACGTGAAAGAGTTTTCAACTACTCCCTCACCCACCAAAATACAGTTCTGCGGTTGAACTGGCCTATAAAGTTTCCGTGGCCTGCCAGGATTTCCAGACCGAATGATCCGAGGCCTTCCCCTCCCTCAGCTGGAAACTACTGGCTGCTCATCGTTGGTAGTGGAAGTTATCGGGTCAGGTTCTTCATCAGCTGTGTCATATTCATCAGCGTCTTCTAAATTTTGTTGTTGATTATCTCCTTCTTGTCCGTTTCTTGAATTTGTCTTCTTCAGTGGTATTGTAATTGATTTACTCTCAGTTGCTTCTTTCTTCAATTTCGTTTCGAATTCTTCATATTGATTTTCTTTTTGAAATTCATCCAGGAACTTTACATCTCTTGTTTCAGTTATTCTTCTTTCTTCTTCCAAAAATATTCTGTACGCTTTACATCTTTCCGAATAACCAAGAAAAATACACGATTTCCCTCGTGGCTGAAATTTTCCTTTGGTTGGTGATTTATCAAGAGCAACGCCCTTGCAACCAAATGTTCTAAAATGGGTTAGAATAGGGGGTTTACCTGTCCACATTTCAAATGGTGTTTTTCCATCCAAACTTCTTGAAGGACACCTGTTCCGAACATGATTTGCAGTAAAAATGGCTTCTGCCCAGAATGATGGTGGCAGTCCTGACTGGATCAGCATACATCTCGCAGTTTCAACAAGCGACCGGTTTTTTCGTTCTGCTATACCGTTTTGTTCTGGAGTGTGTGTCACAGTCAATCTTCTGCCTATTCCTGCTTTATCTAAAAATTCATCAAACGCTTTATTTCTATATTCGCTTCCATTATCTGATTGTAAAAATTTTATACGACCCCCTTTTTGATTTTCAACTAAATTTTTATATTTTATAAATTCATTTAGAACGTCACTTTTGTTTTTCACAAATCTTACTTCACACCAACGTGTGTGGTCATCAATAAATGTTAAAAAATAATTTGAACCTTTCTTGGATGATGTTCGCATAGGTCCACAAATGTCTGTATGAATGATTTCCAGAATTTTAGAAGTTCTAAAAGATTTTGTTGGAAATGGCTTCTGTGCCATTTTCCCCATGGCACATACTTTGCAGGTAGATAGTTGTCCACTAAATTCAACTCCTAGTGCCCTACGGTGATTTACGATTTCTCTCATACTTCCTTCATTCAGGTGACCTAAACGTTGATGCCATTCTTCGATATCGTTAATGTTTCTTTTTTGTGAAATTACACGGCAATTCTCGATACCTTGTTCTTCAACATAATATAAATTATTTTTACGTTTTGCGGTCAGTATTATTCTGCCTTCATCATTTTGAACAACAGCTTCGTTTTTCGTAAATACTACGGCATGCCCTTTATCAGTTATTTTACTCACTGACATGAGGTTTGTACGTAAGTCAGGTACATGTAGTGTATTATTTAGTGTCATAATTTTTACGTTTTCATCTCTAGTTATAGCTATTTTAACTGTACCTTTACCTTGAATTTTTGTCGATTCATTATTTGCGAGGTTTACTTTTCCATCAGAAATGGGTTCTCGAGACGTGAACGCTTCATCCTCGTTGCACATGTGGGAGCTGCATCCACTGTCCAAGCACCATACTCTGGAGTTGGTTTTCAAAGCAAATTCTTCAGTGAATAAGCTATTGTCCCTTTCTTCTACCTTTCTTGCCTTTGGTCTGTAATAGCAGGAAGATGGTTTATGACCTCGCCTAGTACAGTACGGGCAATTTCGGTTTTCGATTTGCGGCCCATAAGCAGTCCATTCCCTATTCTGATAGTTTTGTTTTTCGTGGTTTTGTCGTTTTTCTGTATGTAATCTATTTTGATAGTTTTCTTTACCTTTAGAAGAATGTAGTCTATAATTATTATTACCCCTCGCTGTCATTGCCTCTAAATTCCAACTATTATCTATTCTAGCATCCCCTTGTTCTGTTATTTTTATCTTCAATATTTCAGGATCTGGCAGTTCATCTCGCGATTCAATGGCGCATCTGAAGTTGTTATAACTATCTGGGAGGCTATAAAGAAGTATTACAGATAACATATCAGGGTGTATTGTAACTTCCATCATTTTTAATTTATCTACTGCGTCAAAAAACTTTGCAAGATGATCCCTAACATTGCCATCCTCTTTCATTCGATATAAAATTAATTGTTTTAATAAGGTGGCTTTTCTAGCAGGACCTTTGGATTGGTAAATACTTTCTAATTTCAACCATAATTCTCTAGATGTTATACAATCTTTTACTTGTTTAATCTCCGAAGGTGATATTGCTAAAATAATGTCCGCTCGTGCCTTCAAGTCGGTGTCATCCCATTCTTCTGCTGCTTTGATGGTATCAAGATTTCCTTCAATGACGACTGGACGTTTTTTCCTACCATTGACATATCCGAGTACATCATTCTTGACAAGCAGGGCTTCCATTTGGACTTTCCAAGTGTCAAAGTTGTCTTTATTTAGCGTTTCAATTTTTACGCTCATGGTTGGTACTTGATTTATATTTGTACCTATTTATTTTTTACTACTTTTCAGTGGAAGCTCGCTAGGAGCATAACCTCTTGTAAATATGTGATTTTTAGTGAATTTTACTTTAGCAGAGTTAGTTATTTTTATAAGTGAAATTAGCACAACTATCTTTGATAGATTTTAGAGGCGAAGTAGTTTTTATTTGTTGACAACACAACATAATAATCAACATGTGAATATAACACATTTAACTAAATAAATTAATATTGGAGTGTCAGTTTGTATAAACAATAAAATCGCAAAAAACAGGCTATTTTGAAATTTTTTACTACATTTTTGAAAATTTCAACCCGAAGATGTAATCCGATCAAGCTGGCCAACGAACTTGAACTTTCGTTTTGTGCCCTTAACATTTTAAAATTTATTTGAAGTTTCTAGCACAATTCTACGGACAGTTATCGTCTGGAATGACACATACATATATACATACATATATACATACATACATTTTTTTTTTTTTTTTTTTTACAAAACTCCCCTCAAAGGCGGAGGGGGCACACCATTAAATTGAAAAATGAACAAATAAATAAAATACATACATACATACATACATACATAAAAAAATGCGTTAAACTTCAGAATATGATTCAGAATAGCCTGAAACGGATTTCTGCATAATTTTTTTTCAAAAATTCACATTCTACGAATTTTGAGGCGAGAGCAATAGCTTAATTTTCTTCAAAAATTCGCTAAAACCGAAATCGAGCTACCGGTGTAGATTTTTTGTTATGCGAAAAATCTGAAAAAATTCAGGGGTAATTTTTTTGACATGTTAAACCAAATTTCGGGGGGAGGTCATTAAAATCCCACCTTTCTCAAAATAGCAGGCGCACCCTAATAACCAGTGTTTTTTTTTTCAGCCGTACAATTTCGGGTTTTTATTTTTATTAATCAACCTTTGAGTTTGAAATATACTAAGAAATGAAATTCGTAACTCACTCAAAATTTGTTGGTGCATGTTAGGTACCCGTATGTACGTAGATGTACCCAATTTCGGCAATGTCCCCTAACTTCGGCCATTTCAAGGGACTTAGGGAGTTGCACTTCACTAGTAGGTAACGCATTGGTTGTACGTGAAAATCAACAGAAAAAGAAAAAACCATTTCATTTTTCTATAATAATTTTCGTACTCACGTAGGCCAGCCAATAGACATATCCATGCAAAAAAAAACTTCTGCCAAGTTGGGTGGGCAGTTTAGCCTCCTCACATATTGTAGTATAGAATTAGTTGAAGAACAAAGTACAAGTAAGTCAAAATTATTGATAAGACGACATTATATTAAAGTTTGCGCATGCGCACAGACTAGTATTTCTCTAACGGCAATGAAAATTAAAGAGGGAACTCTAAAAGCTAAACCGCATTATCCTTGAAGATTTCATAGAAATCGGTCTATTAGACCCGAAGTTCTGTCTGCATCGATCAATTTTAGTTTTGTGCATCCGCTTCCGTAGACCTACCCAATTTCGGTCATGCCCCCTAACTTCGGCCATTTCAAGTTTTGGTGGAATTGACAAAGCTGCAATAGTTGCAAAGCTGCTTCAGCGGTTACCAAAAATTTTCAATATCTTCCCCACGTTATCAGCTACCGTCAACCTACCTTATAACTACTATAGCTGGTAAGCTGATATAGGTTGAGAACTTTTTTTTTTTTTTTTTTTAAATTCAAGCAGCTTCTCAACCTGAAGGGTCATTAGCTATTAGCAGCAATCAAAAAAGGGTGTCAAAAGGACACTGCAACGGTCACGATTCTAAGGGGAGCCATGCTGACTTCCGTCACTAAACGGATCGCCGTCACGAACACGAACTCCACTGGCCGATCGGAGGGGGAGGAAATAATAAAACGCAAATTATTAACAAACTGATATTAAAGAGTGTAGTGGATTTAAATATGTTTTACTTGGCGTAGGTAGGCCAAGTGGGACATTTATATTCTGATTATGCGGGTTGGTCCCCGGGTTATTCCCGTAAGGAATGTGAGCGGATCCGCCAAGGTCAACTGGCTTGGCGGACTGAACTGGGAGGTAGTTCGTGTCGCAGCCGCGTGGAGCACTGGGCTCGCATAGTGGGTGCTGGGTTCGATCAGTTTGGTACTGAGCCGTTTTGTAATATTCCGGCCTAAGATTTATATCTGTAGGGGGAATATGTTGAGCTTGGTTGAGGTACTGAAAAGTATCCTTCGCTTTTTGCACATTTGGAGTGTATTTGACACTCGGATCGGCCGGGTAGGCCTGCGTCGAATATCGTGGGTACTCGGACAGCTTGGTCGAATCGTAATGATCGGCTTCAGAGCGAGTCTGAAAGGTATCCTCGATCTTTTGTATAGGCGAGGCTTGATCGAACGTTTCTTTAACGAATACGTCGGGTGAGAAGGCGATCCCGGCGTGAGGATCGCGCCTTGCGCCGTCGCTGGGTTCAGCGGATTCGCCGGGTAGCCTGTAGGGAGCGCTACGGGGGCTACGCGGCCCGGCTTCGCCGTCGTCTGCCTCCCCTTGCATGAGGAAATAAGACGGCCGACGTTCCATCGAAATAACCGAGTTTTTAGCTCGTTTCGATGCCTCTATGTATAAAAATAGAGGGTTTGGGAGGTGGACTCGCTTGACAGAGCGTCTTTCCAATGCTCGTATGTCAGGGTCCTACCTCGTAGTCTTGAAAAAGACTTCCTTGGACGGTAAATTAGAGCGGATGAGCAGAGTAATTTACCGGCGTGCCCACAGCGGTCGGTTACGAGCTTATTGCTACGGCTCGGAACGTCCCTCGGGCGTACGATCTAAAGAGAATATCGATAGATGTACCGGGTGGCGTCCTGACAGATGAACTACGTTGGGCAATGAGCAGGATGAATAATCACTGGACTCGTAGATGCCAATGCGAGATCTGTGTGGAGAGAAGGTAGGCCTTGTAGAAAGCAGTAGGAAGCCGTTCTTGAGATGAACTCGGAATGCAGAAGGTTCGTCAGCGTAGAGCGTGTAGAATTCTTCGTACTTCGAGGTGTCGTCGTCGAGAGCGGAGAGTGGAAAGAATTTCGGAGGGCTCCTAGCGGGGTATTTATAGGGAGGTGGCCGCCTCCTGCCGCCTCCTGGTTGGTCCGCTTAATTTCATTAATTCGACTGTGTAATCTCATTGGCTCGCACATTGTTTTCTCAGTATCTGCGAGTATGATAGCTGAGCTGGTCTTCCGGGGTGGTTTCCCCACGTCCGTCGCTGCGACGGGGTCCCCGGGGGGTGGCTGACGACCTTGAGTTTTTCTGTTTGAGATTTCTCATTCAAGGCGACTTGTTTCGAGATGCTTGTCGCATCTCTCTCGCCCAGTAAGTGTTTAGGGAGGTCGCCTTGTATGTTATTAGTTAATATTTCACTTTTGAGAGAGAATTTCGTATTTTCTCTCTGGTGAAATATTTTGTTTGCCGGAGTTATAACTCGACGTCTTATAAATATTTTTGTGTTGTGTCTACCTCTTTTTGGTAGCCCTGAAAAGGGCTGTTGACAAGAGGGGGTGGTTTTCACCACAAAGAGAGGGGTCAATTCAATTCAATTCAACAGTGGGAGCCCGAGTAAATCGGGAGGACCAATGACTTTTAGTCTTGGCCTGAAAAGGCCCATGTCCTATCTCCCCTTAGGCTTACTTATCATTACTTACGTTTATACTCGTATTTTTATATTTTATTATCTCATCTAAGCATCCTAGAATGTGTGTTTTATGAATAATTTTATTCCTTTTAGAACGGTTCTTTGAACCTTCCCGAATACCTCATAAATGTAAGAATAGTATTCCAATCACTGTTTTTGATATCATTTATATTAATTGTAGTATTTTCAAAGCTAAGAAGTCTCGATCTAAAGTATATAGGACATTCGCACAGATAATGTTCCATGGTTTCTATGTTTCCACATGCACATCTATTTGATACTCTCGGGTTCATTTTG
Organism: Adelphocoris suturalis; assembly: GCA_030762985.1. Classification (NCBI taxonomy): domain Eukaryota; kingdom Metazoa; phylum Arthropoda; class Insecta; order Hemiptera; family Miridae; genus Adelphocoris; species Adelphocoris suturalis. The sequence continues at coordinate 12,047,267 of CM061042.1, read as the reverse complement.
TTTATTTTTGATCTGACAGCGTAGTGTCCTGTCAGAGCCCCTATTACCCTTCTTATTTTCAGCCTATTCAATCCTAGTAGCCAATCTGTACAGGTTGAAATATATTTTGTGGTTCCTGTGTTTTTCGAATGTTTGTATAGATTTTCCTCCTCCATGATTTTGGAGGAAACCTTATTCCACATGAAATTGTTTATTTTCGTTTTACACAATTGAAGGGTGATTCCCATGAATGGTTCTGGCCCTATGAATGTGTATTCTGTGCTTCTTTTCGCTAATTCATCAGCTCTTTCGTTACCAAAGTACCCCTGATGCCCTGGAATCCATTTGAGTGAGATCCTATTACCTTTATCAATTAGCTCCTTACTTTGTTTATTAATTTCTTTAATTAGTTTACTTTTTATTTCTACATTTCCTATAGTTTTAATACCTGACTGGCTGTCTGAATATCTTGATATAGTTTTATTTATGGTATTTCTAGTTATTAATTCTTGTAAACAAAAGTCAATGGCTAGTAGTTCGCTCTGGTAAACCGTTGTGTAGTTGCCCAGAGCGATTGAAGTTTCCGTTTGGAAATGCGGTATCCTAATACCTAACCCTGTGTTACCGTTGGGTCCTGACATTTTGGACCCATCGGTATAACATATTATGTCCGCCTCATCTATTATTTCTGGTCTACGGTCAAATTTAATCTTGATTTTATAATAGTCTTAATATTTTTGTCAAAGTTGAATTCCTTTTTAATATCATCAAATGGAAATTCTGTTTCAGGAATTTGTTTTATAATTTCTTGTATTATTTTAGTATGTCCTTTTCCTCCTAAAGTGCTAGTTAACTGAATTTGATTATTCTTTTTTAATCTTAAAAATCCTCTCATTGCCTCTTGTTTGATCTCCCATTCAAGTGGAAGTACCCCTAGTAATATTGATAATATCAGTGTTGGTCTACTATAGAAAGCCCCAGAGATAGTCATTAAAATAAGTCTATCAAGTTTGAGAGGGGTAGAGAAGAAGAAAGGACATTATTATGACTGCATAGACCACGGTTAAATAATAGAAGAGAAGAAGAAGTATACACAAGATATAAGAATCTCCCAGGGGCCTTCGGAAAACCTGATCATGAGCAGGAAGTGCCAACCGAGCGGTTCCTTCCTGGGTTGTTCATATTCCACAGAGTAGAGTAGGAATTCATACCCCTGCTTTTGCTTAATGTCGGCGATGGTCTTTTACTGTCAAGTGGGACTTGTAGAATGATTGGAAACGGTAGATCACCCAGAGCTACTGATCTTGATCAGCTAGATCACTAATCCTGCTATATTTGTGGTGAGGCGATGACAAACAGCCGCTTTGTGGATTACCTATCTAGTTTTCAGAATTATTCTTTGACGCAATTAAGAAACTAAAAATCTTTAGAGTCCTGTGGAAGGAACTGCCATGAGAGCTCTGCCAGACGGGGATATTAGGTAGGTACAAATCGCAAGCGGGAAGGTAAGTAGGTACCTACCTACCTAGAGGGAAGGTAGGTACGCTTACATAATTACCGTATATTATTACTTGTTGTTCATTAGTACCTATTATTTATTAGTACCTAATTAACTTTTTTATCCCTAAAATTTGTGTAACTGCAAACCTCGGCTCTTCCGAAAGTTCCGAAGTCTGTCCACCTGAACAACCGGTATGCAGAGCAGGAACAGGTATTTGGTTAGAACCGCTCGGTTGGCACCCACTGCGGTAGATCGCGTTTTCCCGAAACGCTGCTGTGCCGCAGACTCTTCAATCAAACATAAATTTAGAATGACAGTTTGAACCAGTAAACCTCATACAATACGAAATCACGCTGTTATTTTTGTATTAAGAATATTATACTAATCTTTACCATAGAAAACCAATATATTGTGCAGGATATATAATCAGTTATGTCTCTCCTCGCTGTATTGAAAAAATCAGGTTAGTAAAACAACTAGTCAACTACTGTAGTGCTTTCCGTACCATTTGCGCCATTCCCTATTTACTTCAGTACTTATCTGTTTGATTTAGGTGAAAATATTGTCTAAAAAATCTTATTGGTGAAGAGCGAGAGTGTTGGTGCTACCTGTCTAACAAAATTTAATATTATTTTATGCCTACAATGATGTCAACTTTGTCAGGTGAGATGTTGGCGAGCTACGACGTTCCGAACCACTCGAATGATTTGCCGTCCCTCCACGAGTCCATGAGGATCCTTCAGCAAGAAATCAATCAGACTTTGACGTCACTTCTTGAGGGGGTCGAAGCATCGGAGAATGGTATGATTAATATCTTAAATGAAGCTTCTACAATTTTTTTTATAATAGTTTAGTTTTGGACCTGTTAATCAGCCTGTCGACTTGATATGTCGTTTGCGAGGAGCGCTAATTCTGAGTTGTTTGACACATTTTGACATTTTATGTCTTTACTTTGGCACATGAACGAAAAAAGCGATGATCCGAATATTGCGAGAACGGTTTGATTTGTGAAGCGGTAGTTAAATAATTTTAATAGGTAATTTCTGCACTTTACACTCTAGGAAGCTGTAATTTCGTACGTAGCCTCTTTAGAACATTTACCTACTTGACGATGCCCTGGGTCCGGATCAGATGAGTGGCTCTTAAGCCGATTTCACATGGAGCGGTATGTCCGGAGACGGAACGCAATGTGATTGGCTGTTGGGACAACAGTTGAGGATGGTGGCTGCCATGTTGACGGTATGGGCGGTAGGAGGTCGGCGGTAGAAATTTGTATACCGTCGCCGCTTGCCGTCGAGCGTTGCGCAAGCTCATTGGACAGGAATGTTGATAACCTCAAGTAGAGGTTTCAGATCAGAGAGGGTTTCAGTAGGAAAGTTATGATTCCGTTCACCAAGGTGCCGTTTCATGTGAACAACGTGCCGCATTCCGCCGCCCCCTCCACTGGATTTTTCGGCCTTCCGTCTTTCCGGTTGTACGCTCATACCGTTCCATGTGAAACCGGCTTTAAGCCGATTTCACATGGAGCGGTATGTCCGGAGACGGAAAGACGGAACGCAATGTGATTGGCTGTTGGGACAACAGTTGAGGATGGTGGCTGCCATGTTGCCGGAATGGGCGGTAGGCGGTAGAAATTTATACCGTTGCCGCGTTCCGTCAAGCGTTGCGCAAGCTCATTGGACAGGAATGTTGATAACCGCAAGTAGAGGTTTCAGATCAGAGAGGGTTTCAGTAGGAAGGATATGATTCCATATAGCGAGGTGCCGCTTCATGTGAACACCCTACCGCATTCCGCCGGTACGAGCGTAACAACCGGAAAGACGGAAGGCCAGAAAACCCAGTGGAGGGGGCGGCGGAATGCGGCAACATGGCAGCCACCATCCTCAACTGTTGTCCCAACAGCCAATCACATTGCGTTCCGTCTTTCTGTCTCCGGACATACCGCTCCATGTGAAATCGTGTTCATCTGGGTTTTCCGGCTTCCGTCTTTCCGGTTGTTACGCTCGTACCGCTCCATGTGAAACCAGCTTTAGTGCTTGCATACGAGTCTGTAACTAAAGACATTAAATGTCACAATGTGTTGCAGACTCGTATGCAAGCGTTTCTTATACGGGTTTTATGCAAACGATAACCATTCATCATGAATTAATGAAAGAATGCGGGAAACTGTTGTAGATCGAACAACCAAGCTTGATCAAGCACCTACCGAGGTAGTTTCATGAGCGAACGCGAGCGCTTTCAGCATTGCATGTCTCTGGGAGTGGTGAGAATTGATGCGTAATCCCAAAGCCGGAATCCCTGAACATTGGAATGTGTTAGGTGAATAAGTAAAGTTAATGAAGTGAATAAATGGATTTAGTTCTAATCCAGAATTTCTCCTAATGCTTAGCTTAGTTTCTTCCTTATTCGAGTTTACTTTCAATGGAAATTGGTGATCCGTTTCAATTCGTTCTTCTTATTATCCTGAGGGTTTCATTCAAATTAAGATTTTCCTCCTGCATTTAGCACAACTTTGGCTTTGGGGTGTTTATGAACTTTATATCGGAATATTATGAACATTCTATTTCACCTCTTGTACGACGTAGAATGTCACTTCTTTGGAAAATGTCGAGCATAACTGTACCTACTTGAGTTTCAAATTTCTCGTTCCTACAACATGATCGATGTTCATAGACCATAGGGTGATTATGGAAATAGGGGTTATTAGGGATAGTAATTTTAAGGCGTCAAAATGGCAATTAAAAAATAAAATAAAACTCGGCGCTCCGCGCCTCGCCAGGGGGCAAGCCCCCTGGACCCCCGGTTACCTCTATTTACATACTTCGGACGAAATTATTGAAACACAGAATGTGTTTGCGTTGTCGCGCAACCAAGTGACAACCAAACAAGCGTCATTGTTTACTATTCATTTATAACATCAATTTATATAGTTATAGTATGAAACTACGAAATAAATCCGTGATAAATCAAGAGCGATTTATCAAGTAAATGTCCTAAAGAGGCTACATACGAAATTACAGCTTCCTAGAGTGTAAAGCATAGAAATTAGCTTTAAAAGCCACTCATCTGATCCGGACCCTGAGCATCGTCAAGTAAATGTCCTAAAGAGGCTACATACGAAATTACAGCTTCCTAGAGTGTAAAGCATAGAAATTAGCTTTAAGAGCCACACATCTGATCCGGACCCTGAGCATCGTCAAGTAAATGTCCTAAAGAGGCTACAAACGAAATTACAGCTTCCTAGAGTATAAAGTACAGAAATTACCTATTCAAATTATTTAACCTCCGCTTCACAAATCAAACCGTTTTCGTAATACTCAGATCACCTGCTATGAATCAAATCATCGAAACACAAGCTCAATGAAATCATCAGAAATTAACAAGCGGTTGCAATCATGCTCACAATATCAATTATTGAGAATGATCACCTGTGTGTACACAATTATTCAAATAACCTTGCTCATAACTCAGCTTGTTGGCCACGCACTTCGCAGTAGTTAACATAATACGGTTGGATAAATCGAGAGCTTTCGAACGAATGGTCAACGAATTTTGTGGGATGAAAAATGACGAAGTACCATTTCCCTAGCAACGACTCGGTTGTAAGCGGAAATCATCAGAATATTTTCGTGAGCAATTTTCGTGACGTTTTTTTGACATGGATATGTCTTTTGGCTGGGGGTCAAGGAATTTTTTTTTCCCCGACCGACCATCGTTCACACTTTTTTTCCCGACCGGCACATTTTGTATTGATTTTCACGTACAACCAAGGCGTTACTAGGGAAGAGTAACTCCCATAGTTTTCATAGTAGGAAAATCGTTCGCCACTTTTTGGAATGCTCTAATTTTATCATAACATCTCATGATTCCTAAGCCATTGTTGGGTCAAGGAAAGCTGATTTATTACGCTAAGTTGTAAACTAATATCAATAAGTAACCATAATGAACTAATAATGCGAAAAGAAGGCACTATATGGTAGGTACCTACTATTGAGTAGTAGGTACTTGTAAGCAGTAGGTACTAGACATAAATGAAAAAGCGTCACGCGGGGGAGCGTCACGCGGAGAGCGTTACGCGGAGATTCCCTAATGATCCCACGATTCTGAGATTTGGTATGTAGCCCCTTGAGGGACTTCTGAACACAACTGACCGATCCCAGATCAGCTGAGTGGCTCTAGAATCCAATTTTTTTCCATATTGTTTTGTAACCATAATGGAATAATCTTGAGAAATGAAGGCACTACATGGTTGATATACAATTGAGTAGTAGGTACTAACTGGTAAGCAAAAGGTACTAGACATATCCATGATCTTTTGTTTTTCCCATCAAGGGAGAAATTAAACTACTTCTACTTCGGATTTATACCGTTAGGTTACATCTCGTTTCTTCAACAAATCGTGAGGATTTACGATAAAATGTGGCTTGAAACAGTGCCACCCATAAAATCCGATTTTTTTTTAATTTGGGTACCTACTCCAAAACTGATTATCATATATGGACAATGTTTTCGAAAATGTAACTGCTAAAATTTGAAATAAATCTTCTTTTAAAGATCTTCATTTATTTTACTTCGATATTTTGCAGAGAGCGGAGACGAAGAAAGTGACGAAGATGACAGTTCTGCAAATATCAACGGCAATAAAAGGAAATGCCCTGATGCCACTTTCAACAAGAAACTCAAAACGTCTTAGGAACTGCAATGTTGTGCTCCAAGAAATTATGAAAAAATGAACGATTAACGCTCTGTATGTGCACTGTGTAAATACTGTATAAGGAGCAAAAATGTTCAACTCAAAGTGTAGGCTTGGCTCCTATAAGAATATGAAACCGAATCGTTCGATTAACCGATTCGGGTTATTCCGTGTATATACGTAAATATAACAATTTTCTTCAATTTAATTTGAATTTTTGCTTTCCTATCTTGATAGACTTCAATTTGATGTCTTATGAGAATTTCAACAGTCTACTTTATCATACTAAATATTATTTCATATTTGGGTTATCCGAATGTAAAAAATAATTATCAAGAGTGGTGGTTAAACTGTTCGAAGAGTAACACGGAGATACACTGTGATATTAGGGTGGTTCAAAAAAAAAAAAAAAGTTCTGGGATTTCTGGTCCCCATTGTGTTTTTGCTTCCTCGGTATGTCAGGATGACCCTCCTAAATTTTTAGCAAAAAATATTAATCCTAACCACTTTACCTGGGTCGATTTTTGCCAGTTATCGACCGCTATCGTAAACCAACCTCTAAATTGGTGCCGACGTGATGATTTGAAGGACGAATTTCAATTTTTTCGGGTCAATTTATGGGTTTTCGCATGCGCTGAACACGATGAACTTATTTATTTTACGCTCCGTCCACTAGTTATCCGTTAAACTGGCAGAGGGCGCTGCTTGAAGATAAGTAAAAATCGAAAATTTCACCGAAAATGCTGTCGCCTGGTTAAGAATTGTACTAGAAACATGCTATTATTGTCGGATAATGTGCTTTGGCATGTTCTGAACATGATCCGTTTTTTACTATACTTTTCCGCCGATGATTGCTTCGTTTATCGGCCATAAACATCAAATTAACTGTAGGGTAATAGACAAATTCACCCTAATTTCACCGGAAATTATGTCGCGTTGATAATTTAAGGTCCCGAAATACCTTGTGCCGATAAAATTGGGTATTTTCCAGGATTTGAAACTTTGAAGACTGTTTGAAATATATTTTTTTTTTTATGTTTCAATATTTTATTGAGGTTATTATTTTTGTATATTTTAATTATATGTTATTCTCGTTAAAATGTTATGTTTTATATTCCACGAACATGGATTCTTTCAGGTTAGACCAAATTACAGATTGTCCCTCGAGCAAGTGAAACTGAAATTATATCACATTATTTTCAATTATATTACATCATTTTTTATTTAACGATCCAATCACAGTTCAGAACTATGAATTCGACCCCGGAAAACCGATGAAACTAAGGAATTTTACAGAAAAATGGGAAAATTTTAGCTATTTCCTGCATTTTGGCGCTTTATTTGGCGAATAAGTACAATGCCGGTTCAAGTCCTTGCCAAATTACCAGCGGCTTTGTACTGAGCTTCCTGGAAAATACCCAATTTTATCGGCACAAGGTATTTCGGGGCCTTAAATTATCAATGCGACATAATTTCCGGTGATATTAGGGTGAATTTGTCTATTACCCTACAGTTAATTTGAGGTTATGGCTTATAAACGAAGCAATCATCGGTGGAAAAGTATAGTAAAAAACGGGATCATGTTCAGAACATGCCAAAGCATATTATCCGACCATAATAGCATGTTTCTAGTGCAATTCTTAACCGGGCGACAGCATTTTCGGTGAAATTTTCGATTTTTACTTATCTTCAAGCAGTGCCCTCTGCCAGTTTACCGGATAACTAGTGGACGGAGCGTAAAATAAATAAGTTCATCGTGTTCAGCGCATGCGAAAACCCATAAATTGACCCAAAAAAATTGAAATCCGTCCTTCAAATCATCACGTCGGCACCAATTTAGAGGTTGGTTTACGATAGCGGTCGATAACTGGCAAAAATCGACCCAGGTAAAGTGGTTAGGATCAATATTTTTTGCTAAAAATTTAGGAGGGTCATCCTGACATACCGAGGAAGCAAAAACACAATGGGGACCAGAAATCCCAGAACTTTTTTTTTTTTTTTTTTTGAACCACCCTACTGTGATATCGATATGTCTTTGGCTACAACAATTAGTAGTATTGTGGGAAAAATCAACTGAGTATTGAACTAGGGAGCATACCAAGCAGAGTAGTGGACTGATCCAGTGAGAGTCCCAACAACTAGTTTGTATACTTAACCTAGAAATTTGTGAATCTTTGATATCTGGGAGTGGTTGTAATCGGATCAGCGCTGAAAAATACTTCGGCTGTGACACCCCACATGCCCTATTGTCAAAAAACTGGTTTTTTATAATTTTTTGAGACACTATAAATTACAAATTTGAATTTGGCGATCGGACTGACCAACGAACTCGACCTGTCTTTTGCCAAGAAGGAACGAATTTTTTAAGCCGTATTTTAAGAGAGTTTCTGGGAAACATCATATATACAGGGTGATTCCCTCGCATATGCAAAAAAAATTGGGTGAAACTACCGCATATTTTTATCTCAATCCGTACTCGAGATATGATTTTTTAAAGGTTTTTTTCAGGAATACCGTGTTTTTTCATTTTAAACTCGGATTTCTCCACTTTGCCTCATTTAATTTCAACTTTCAACCTCATTTTCGGTATCAGCATTAAATTTACTATAAGAATAGTGTACTTGGTTCTTAAAAAGTACCATCCGAAGACCCTCACATCAGCTCAAACATTGACGATTTTGAAAAAATAATATTTCTGAAAATCTTTAAAACTTTACTACTCTTTTAAAAAGAATCCTGGAAACTGGCAAATCTAATGAAAACTGCTTCGTCTAATACCTACTCTTTCCAACGGTATAATCAATTTTACTTTTATTTTGTTATTTAGGGGAGAAAATTATGTTTTAATGTTAAAAAATGTGGGTTTTTCAATGAAATTGTTGGTTTTCTCGAAAGATGACCCTCCATGAACCAACGAGTATGGGGTCGGTTTCTATGTATTTTTTCTCGCTGGATCGAATGGAAACTCTTGCAGATCTCTCAACTACGTTATAATCGAGTTTTACACTTTAATTAACTAGTTTTACCCCATAACACACATACATTTAATCGTAACAAACAAACTAAACATTTGCGATTTTAAGTGTAAAACTCGGTTATAACGGAGTTGGAGAGATCTACAAATGTTACCACTCGATACAGCGTGAAAAAATACATAGAAACCGACCCCATACTCGTAGGTTCATGGAGGGTCATCTTTCGAGAAAACCAACGATTTCATTGAAAAACCCACATTTTTTAACATTAAAACATCATTTTCTCCACTAAATAACAAAATAAAAGTAAACTTGATTATACCGTTGGAAAGAGTATTAGACGAAGCAGCTTTCATGAGATTCGCCAGTTTCTAGGATTCTTTTTAAAAAAGTAGTAAAGTTTTAAAGATTTTCAGAAATATTATTTTTTCAAAATCGTCAATGTTTGAGCTGATGTGAGGGCCTTTGGATGGTACTTTTTAAGAACCCAAGTACACTATTCTTATAATAAATTTAGTGCTGATTCCGAAAATGTGGTCAAAAAATAAAATTGAATGAAGTAAAGTGGAGAAAGTTGAGTTTAAAAGGAAAAAAACACGGTTTTCCTGAAAAAAAAAAACCTTAAAAAATCATATCTCGAGAACGGATTGAGATAAAAATATGCAGTTGGCGGCATTTTACTCCATTTTTGATGTAGTTTTACCCACAATTTTTTTTTGCATTTGCGAGAGACTCACCCTGTATATATATGACGTTAAAATCTAGGATTGTATTCCTCTATGTACGAAATGGATATGTAGGGGGTCCCCGCCCCCTTCCTCCCAATTTTTAAGTTTTGAAGCCATCTAAATAGCTCAATTTTTCTTTGAAAATTCGTAAAAATGACGAAAAACAGTATTTGCCAGCTCTTTTTATCTTGTCCAGCCTCGTACGGATAGGGAACAACCTGAGTGATTTTCTACGCCTCGGTGATACCCGTGACTACGAAACCAGACACAGGGGTATGTTGAGCATTCAGCGCGTTTGTCTGACTCTAGTTCAATGTCGGAGTCCTGACTTTGTGGGGGTTGGGCTCTTCAATCGTCTTCCTGAACATCTGAGATCCCTCCCACCGAAGAAATTTGCGAACAAGATTAAAGAAATCCTGCTGAACATCGCTCCGCATGCAGTGGAAGAAATGACTACGGAGGTGTGGAGCTCGGATGTGAGTGATGTTGTTGGGTCGTGAGCGGTTTTTGTGGCCATATTCCTGATCTTGTTCCCAGAGCCGTGCCTACCTACTTGGATGCCTACTGGTTGTATATCACTCGTTACCACTTGTTATTTTCTGCATGTTAATCCAGAATGTTATATTTTTACTATATTTGTTTCCTTATTTGTAGTGCTCGCCTGACGTTTGTTATATACATGCTTGTATGTTGACAATAAATGACTATTGACTATTTATTTTGATATTTTTTGTCAGGGGAATCTGAAGTTCGGTCAGGGAAATTTCCATTTGGGGGCCACCCTGCTTGTTCTAAGTAATATTCTGCTGTTCAAATAAGAATTTTTTTTTTTTCAGTTTTTTGTTTATATTCGAGAATGTTTACTTTATATTAATGAAATGTAAGTAAGAGGGTAGATTTTCAGCACGAATTTCAAATGTCCCAGGTCGCTGCTCATACAACTGTTTGAGTAGAATTCTGCAACAAACATAATTTCAACTTTTTTTGCAATTTTTCAGCAATTGTTACAATTTTTTAAATGTTGGCCAATTTGCTGTCCTAAAAAAGTGCAGTCCAACGAACTCATTCTTCCCTTTGGTATGCTTGATTTTTTTGGTGAAAGAACGTGATCGAGTGTTGAAAACCAGGAATCGTTTCAGAATGCCTCCTGAGGATTTCCATAAAGAAAAATTGGTTATGGAGTGTTGCCTTGTCCTTAGTAGGTTGGGTTAGTTGAGGGTTTTTTTTTTTAATTTTGCTCTAAAGTTTATCATTTCAGACTATGTGTATCTTTAACATAAAAAATTACATTTTTCTCAATTTAAGCACAAAATTGACACTAGTAACATCACCAAGCACAACTGGTCATGACCAAGATGTTCAAGGAGGCCTCCCAACTTATACCTAAACATTATACAGCTCATCAATCAAATAATACGCTCTGAAGAGGCCATATATTTGGCGAAAGCGCTCAGCGAACCTCATTAAACCACATTATCAAAGAAGCCTGTAAATCCTCTACCCTCAACCAACCCAACTTAATAAAGACAAATTTGGAGAATCTTTTTCAAATTTTTGGAACCATTGCATATTCCTATTTTTCTTCATTATTCTATGTACTAAAGTATGACAAAATTCTCACAACCTTAGTTGACATGGGGAGAAGACGAGATAGAATTGAAAACCCAACACATGCATGTTTGTGATGAAATCACATTTTATTTCACAATGAAACAATAAACTATGTAGGTATGTTTAAGAAAGGACTTTTTTTACCTAAACCAACTCTTGAAAATGACTAAAGACTTTAAAATTTGCGCTTGGTTTTGCCCAAAAATTCTGCAGGAGTGACGTCCCATTTCCTTGAGATATCGATGTACTCTCCATCAGGGGAGTCGTAGTTTTGGATCGGAGGAGTGTCCACAGGTCCGGTAGCCTTGAAGGGCATAAGACCCTCGTCCAGGGTCACCGCAGCCTCGTAGAGCTCTTCAGATTCGGCTTTCAGCTGATCCAGAGCCCATTGCTGAGACAACTGTTAGGCATAATTTCATTGGCATTAAAACATAGAAGTACGGAATATTGCTTGTGAGTTCATGCTGCATGACTGGGAGGTTTTGTTATTTAAGGCCCAAATACACCAACCTAGTAACAGTCGGTTGAGTGGTGGGGAAAAACTTCTCGGTCGAGAAAATGAAAACATCTGGAATGTGATTTCTACTGTCTTAACCCATTCGTGACGTAGGGCGTATGTATGCGGCCTCACAGAGGTGCCCGAATTGTCTGAGGGCGTATAGGTACGCCTTTGATCAAGAGCACCAAAACGCCTGAGGGCGTATCCATACGATCGTGTGTTTATTGTTTTTTAACTGCTCCCATGCCATCTTGTGACGTCTGGTGTAACTAACGTCGATCTTACAACTCACTAGGTGTATAATAGAATGCGTTGAAAGACAAAACAAGGCAGCTTATCATCAACAAGTGAGTTTCAGTGTGAGATATGCGACGTTGGTTTATGCGTCGACTAATATTTTGAAATATATCATACAAAAAGGTAGTTACTACTAGGTATACTAATTGTTTGATTTCCTTTCTGTTTTCACTTTTTGATTTCATCATGAAATGAATGCATATTCTTTACACAACAATATTGTTCAATATTCAACTGTTTAAAATAAATAAACACCTAACTGATGTTTTTCAATGTTATTCATCATTTTTTCTCAGTTATTCTATCATGAATTCTTGCCAAATCGTTTAAATTGATGCTCAGGTATATTAGGAGTATGAATAGATAAATTTAAGCGAATAAATAAAAAATCATTGCTTGTTGAAGGGATGAAAAGGGAGGGCGAAGCGACGTGCGGGGAAGGCCATTTAACTCTGGCACAGGGGGTTGCGGAGCCCCCAACCAGCTAGGCAGGGCGCGTTGCGGGAGCTAAATTTCGCCAGGCGCGAATGGGTTAAGGCATCTTTTTTTCTCGCATTTTTAATGCTGCATAGCGGGTTCGAAAATATCAACTGAAGAAGACTAATCAATGTGAATGGTGAAGAATAACTGCAAAAACTGCACATTCTGCTGGAATGCAGTTTTACTGAGTCTGTCAGGTTAGGCCTCCTAAGGGTTTTCCAGTGAATTGTTACCTTCCCAAGCCACAAGAATAGCAGTTTAGAATTTTTCTTGCTTCGAGGTAAAAATTAGAACACATTGTCTCAAGTGAGTATATAATGCTCCACCAGGATGAGCAATGGTAAAAAAAGTTGACATTGGGAAAATGCTGAAAATTTCACTTCTCCTTCACGATCGGCTTTAAAAATACAGAGAAAATGCTAGTGTGATACGGCCCTCAGGGCCACTTTCACCAACAACTTATGTAACGGAGTTTGGCCAAACTCCATTTAAAATAATCTCGAAGATCAAACCTTGGCATCTTTCACCAACCCAAAACTCATTTGGAACAACCAAGTTTAGGATTAAAAAGTTGGACTCTTTGAAGCCGGGGCAATAAATCCGCCACAACAACACAACCACGTGTTACACCTGGCTTCCATCTAAATAATAACATATATTTTGACATTTGTGGACAAAATTTGGAAGTTTTGTTTGATTTCTAATCGGTATTACTGTCCTGCGCCAAATGTTATGGCCAACAAATTATATGATACCTTGACAGAATTCGAACTCGTGCCTTTACCTGAGATAAGCCCTCGAAAAGATCTCAGCCTTTATCCATTCGGCTACTGAGGTCAAAACTGAAGTTAGTGAAAAACGTTGTCTATTTCCAGGAAAAAAAATAAAGAGTAACAATGTTAAATCGAATTAGACAGTTAAGGCCATCATCAGTAACAATCAATAACTGAATACACATTAGAAAGGACACAGCTTATATAGTCACAGGCGAAGGGAAATTGAATCCCATTGGTCGGGAAAAAAGAATGGGGGCTGGAGGTACAACCAATCAAGTGCAAGCAAAGTGAAGGGGGATTATAGCTAATCAGATGAACCAGATGATCACTGGTTTCAACCTTTTTGAAGGGATAATACCAAGCTTTATAGAAATGGACTTAAAAGAGGTGAAATATATTGAGGGGTATCCTCATTTAAACATTTACCAGATCTGTCACTTTTGATAATTTCGAATTTTTCAAGTAAATTCAACATATCTCCCTTTGGACAAAAATGAAGAAATTCTACAAACTGTCTATCTGTCAAATCAAAATTGTAAGTATGATTGGATTCCTTAAGATGTTTTGCAAATGTAGACAGACCCTTATTTTAATGAATTTTTATGAAACGGCATTAAAAGGAATGATAATCTATTATAATAATAGGATACATACAAAGTGATAACGCTTGAACGCCTGCACCGATTCTCTTCAAATTTTTTTTAAACTGACCGGCATGAAGAAAACTGGTGCAGATAATTCTACCAAGTTATAAATCAGATTCCTTCATATTAAAAAACAAGAAAAAGTGCAAAAACGAGGGAAAGTTGTAGAATTTGCCGGTAGAGGGAGCGCAAAGTGACGAACCAAAACACATGTTCTTTTCATACTTTGTATTCGTTATGTGATTTGATTTAACCATATGTTTATTGTTTTATTTACTTTTTGTAAATTTGTAAACAATCATTATTCCGATTGATCTATTATACAGGGTGAGTCTCTCGCAAATGCAAAAAAAAATTTGGGTAAGACTACATCAAAAATGGAGTAAAATGCCGCCAACTGCATATTTTTATCTCAATCCGTTCTCGAGATATGATTTTTTAAAGGTTTTTTCAGGAAAACCGTGTTTTTTTCCTTTTAAACTCAACTTTCTTCACTTTACTTCATTTAATTTTAATTTTTGACCACATTTTCGGAATCAGCACTACATTTACTATAAGAATAGTGTACTTGGGTTTTTGAAAAGTACCATCCAAAGGCCCTCACATCAGCTCAAACATTGACGATTTTGAAAAAATAATATTTCTGAAAATCTTTAAAACTTTACTACTCTTTTAAAAAGAATTCTGGAAACTGGCAAATCTCATGAAAACTGCTTCATCTAATATGCTTTCCAACGGTATTATCAATTTTACTTTTATTTTGTTATTTAGGGGAGAAAATAATATTTTAATGTTAAAAAATGTGGGTTTTTCAATGAAATTATTGGTTTTCTCGAAAGATGACCCTCCATGAACCAACGAGTATGGGGTCGATTTCTATGTATTTTTTCTCGCTGGATCGAATGGAAACTCTTGCAGATCTCTCAACTACGTTATAATCGAGTTTTACACTTTAATTAACTAGTTTTACCCCATAACACACATACATTTAATCGTAACAAACAAACTAAACATTTGCGATTTTAAGTGTAAAACTCGGTTATAACGGAGTTGGAGAGATCTACAAATTTTACCACTCGATACAGCGTGAAAAAATACATAGAAACCGACCCCATACTCGTAGGTTCATGGAGGGTCATCTTTCGAGAAAACCAACAATTTCATTGAAAAACCCACATTTTTTATCATTAAAACATAATTTTCTCCACTAAATAACAAAATAAAAGTAAACTTGATTATACCGTTGGAAAGAGTATTAAACGAAGCAGTTTTCGTGAGATTTGCCAGTTTCCAGGATTCGTTTTAGAGGAGTAGTAAAGTTTTAAAGATTTTCAGAAATATTATTTTTTCAAAATCGTCAATGTTTGAGCTGATGTGAGGGCCTTTGGATGGTACTTTTCAAAAACCCAAGTACACTATTCTTATAGTAAATGTAGTGCTGATTCCGAAAATGTGGTCAAAAATTAAAATTAAATGAAGTAAAGTGAAGAAAGTTGAGTTTAAAAGGAAAAAAACACGGTTTTCCTGAAAAAACCTTTAAAAAATCATATCTCGAGAACGGATTGAGATAAAAATATGCAGTTGGCGGCATTTTACTCCATTTTTGATGTAGTTTTACCCAAATTTTTTTTTGCATTTGTGAGAGACTCACCCTGTATTGTGTTTTGTGCAGATTAAGAATGAGTACTAGAAAGCGCGGTAGACCTGTTGGCTCACGAAACAGACCGACCGTCAACTAGGACTACAAGAACCAACCGTGATACAAACCGTGATTATAATAATAGAAGAGCAAGTTCTTTACGTATGGTAGCGAGACAATTACCTCTTGAGGACGAGATTGCTCCATTTTCAGTAGGAGATTTGAGCGAAACCTTGCTCCAAGTGACACTGGACTTCCTTTCCAATTAAAACGCAGACAGTTTCCCGTTAATCTAGCGTTCGCAATGACAATCAATAAATCTCAGGGGCAAACATTCGATAGCATTGGACTTTATCTATCTGCTCCAGTTTTCAGCCATGGACAATTATACGTCGCATTTTCAAGAGTTCGTCGCTTTAGTGCAATTAAAGTTCAAATTAAGAATACTGAAAATCAAAGACAGCATCAGAATTGTTTAGTATACACCCGCAATGTTATATTTCCTGAAGCATTAGAATAAATTTTGTAATTGAATGAATGTAACTTTTTTTAATACAACTTGAATAAATAAAAATTAAGTTGAAACAGAAAGATTTTGCTTTTTTATTTGCATAATTAAAGTTTGTACTTGCATCCCGTGGTGACACGGGCTTTTCCACTTGTATTGAATAATATTATTTTAACTAAATAATTAGACTCGTTAAGCAAGAACAGAATTTTGTGAATATATTTTTCCTGAGATGTTTCGAAGAAACAAAGCTCAACATATGATTAACTGAAACATAAAAATATTGCAGTCACCATAAACCTTGATCAGCAAGTTGATGCACTTCAATATATTTGCCCCGAAATCCTCCTGATACTCATCTATTCTTTTCCTGAATTTCCTATCAGTTTGACCGCAATATTCGTAGCCGCAAGAACATTTTAGTTTATAAACCCCACTTTTATCCTGAACATTGATTTTGTCTTTAACGGAACCTAGTAATGCTCCAAGACTATTTCTAGATTTAAAATCCACTTTGTAACACCTAGATGATAGAATTTTACCTAGAATATAGAATATTATCAGAAATTTTCCCTTTTACTGAGGTCAATTTAATCAAACTTCTTCGACTGCTACAGTTTCCCTGAACCTTACATTTCTATGGAGCCAAACATCAGCCGTCTGAATTGGGGTTGGACAAATGACGTCGTGAAACTACAGGCTCAGCAGTTGCACGCTGGAAGAAATCGTTGTTCATTCTCAGTGAATGAAGAATTTATGTCAAGGAATGCGATGTTTACAGACTGGTTCGAGAGAGATTATGTAATAACGTACTTAGTGAGAATGAATTTCCTTTCTTACAGTACCTTAAGAAGTACGTTGAAGGGGAAGAACATACGAGGTATGATCAAAAAGTATCCGACTTTTGTTCATAAAATAAAAGTTTATTATGATATAATTATTTAATACAAATCCCCTTCAAAGTAGTCCCCTTGGGCTGCCACACACTTTTCCCAACGCTTCTGCCACTGTTGAAAGCATCGCTGGAAGTCCTCCTTCGGTATGGTTATCAGATGGTCTGTCGCATTCTGCATAATGCCATCTTTGAAGCGGTTGTACCACTCCTTTATCTGTGTGGTGCCCATCGCTTCATTTACAAACACTTGTTTAATCTTGCTAATTGTTTTCACTTGCGAATCACCAAGATTAAAACAAAATTTAATGCAATAACGCTGTTCGACTTTTTCTGACATTTTAAAAACAATAAAATCCGACTACACTCACTTGCACCTGTTCAATCATGAATGGCCTGACGCCGACTGACTTGTATTGGAGCTATAGAAAAAAATGAGCATGCGCACTAGGCATGCTCACAAACACACATCGAGCCCCGCCCCCATAGCTGCGTTTGTTTGACCAATAAAAATTAAGGTCGGATACTTTTTGATCATACCTCGTATATTAGCTGTATTATGTTCCAGTAGGGTTGATGAATGATTTTCTGCCCAAAAATCAGATGTGCTGCCAAGCCAGTAAATTTTTCAGTGGAGAAATTGAAGAGACTCCAAACTATCCATAGTTTTAATTACATTGTCCTATAAATAGGTTAGTTACCAATATTCTAGAAAATATTATTTCGAAATTTTGTCACACCACTAAGTTTTTGATTTGTATATTCTGATAGATAGGTTTCAATGATTTGAAAATGTGTTTCGCCTGCAGTTTTTTTCTTAGAGAGTAACAGCATGAAAAAAAGGGGGGGATACAGAATGGTAGGAAGCAACAAACTAGCTAAATTCAACTCGGAGGCGCTTTGGGTTACAATTAGGGACGTTGCGATACCACCTAAGTATCGATACTCGATACAATCCGATATTTTTCTAGCAGTATCGATACCCGATATTATCGAAAGAAAAGTATCGATACTTCTCCAATATCGACTCGATACTTTCGATACTTTTTTACGTGTAAAAAACAGGTGGGGGGAATGCCACTTGGTTAGTAGTTTTTTTTATTGGAATTTTCTTACACCTCACGTAATAGGTAGGCTTCGGAGGATGCATCCAGAACTCTGTCGAAAGAAACTGACGATAGGATTCTTAATTTATGTTTTAAATTAACAGATATATCACTAAGTAGATTTCCAATTTTGAATTAACAAACTTGTCCCATTGTTGATTCCAATCTCTCTCTTTTTGTTGAAAATAGGAAAGTGAACTTATTTATTCAAATACTCAATTTACTAAGTTGAATATTTCAATTTGAACCATAGTTTTCAGTTTCACATCTTCAATTCTCGATATTTCCATGACTATTGTAACGGGCTAAAAATATTTGATACCTCGACAGGAGTTCGAACTCGCGTCGTCACAACTACGAGAAATTATTAATAATTTCCCGTAGTTGCGACACTCTAACGACCAGAGCTAAGAGGCCAGGGTGATCAAACCTTTTCGACTGTTGAGAGTTATTTTCCTGGAGCGTAACATTTCCCCGGAGTCAAATACCAGCCGTCTCGGCTGGTTTGGGGTCGGACGAATGACGAAGTGTAACTGCAGGCCGCTGGCTCAGCAGATGCTCGCTGGAACAAGTCAGCAGTCGAGCGAGGTCATTGTCACGGTGTGTTTTGACTCAAGTGAACGAGGAAAAGAAAGGCATAACAACAGGAAATGTGATGTTTACAGTCTTTTGGCTCGAGAGGGATTTAATTAATTATTGTTTCGTATGATTCGGGTCCTATTTCGGCTGCGCCACTGTAACGGGCTAAAAATATTTGATACCTCGACAAGAGTTCGAACTCGCGTCGTCACAACTACGAGAAATTATTATTAATTTCCCGTAGTTGCGACACTCTAACGACCAGAGCTAAGAGGCCAGGGTGATCAAACCTTTTCGACTGTTGAGAGTTATTTTCCTGGAGCGTAACACTATCTATCCACTTACTCATGACTAGCACTAAATAGTTTCACTAATCTTTAATCAAATTTTGTTGTTATTACGTAGGTGAACGTGAGGAATTTCATTCTGGTAGGGCTGAATAATTTAGGAATTCATTTAGGGGTTTTCAGAGCAGTTTCCTTTCACAGAAAACATTTTAAGGTGAGTTCTCCAGTGAGGTGTTAAATTTTGCTAGAAACAATATTTTAAAGAAATTTAATTTTTTTATAAAAAAAAAAAAAAAATTATTAAATTAAAGAATATTTCAAAAGGTAACACAAGATTTTGAATGAGAACAAAGTTTCATATTTTATATGAGAATTAGCTAGGCCATTGAAGGTTATTGACTTGCCTATTTCACTTCACAACATGTTATGTTTTTCAGAGTAATTATAATCATTAAAATAAATGGAATCATAAAATACATCTACATCTTACATTAAGTTTCATGTCAGTAACTCAATGGTTTGATGAACTTAAGACGAATGTGGCAGGTCAAAACTTTCAAATTTAACAGGGACATGAATTTATTATAAAATAAACATTTATGGAGAAATTTTAATGATGAAAAGGAGGTACTGAGTCTGAGTTGGTGAAATATGGTTTCCTTTGGAATTATAATTAAACTGAGTAGCTTCATCACTAAGTAGTTTCCTGCCTCTATAGCAAAGGGCAGGTAGTGGAGTGGCTATGCCCCTTTTCAGGATTAAATTTAACTAAATTTGATAGGTAGATAATAGCATCTGGAGAAAATTATTAGAATGTTTTACTAAAAGTGATTTATCCATAGAACATTCGAAATTAATAAGGGATTATAGTTTACTATGAAAAACCACGAAAGGATAAATAAATCATATTTCTTGATTTGAGAAGACGTAGGTATTTTGGTGGAAATTAAATAAACACTATTAGAACCTATTATGATTTTAGTTTGACAAGTTCAGATTGAGCCTATATTAACTATTGCAATCCAATATGAATGGATTTGACTCTAAAATAATTTAATTGCAAGCCAATATTCTCAAAGTTCTCAACAAAGTGAAATAATTACAATACTCTCAGAGCCTGGGTCGTCTCCTGGATTTGTGGTGGGAAAATTATATTGAAAAAAGAAAAAAATCAAGGAAAATAAGAGGTGGTATTGGTCACCAAGTATCGATACTTTCGATAATATCGGGAGAAAGTATCGACACCACAATAATATCGGATGCAAAGTATCGATACAAATATCGGTGGTATCGGAAGAGAAGTATCGATACCACGATATATCGGAAGTATCGCAACGTCCCTAGTTACAATGTACTCGTATTTATCGGTGCTGCACTCTGCATAGATCTCCTTATGTTCGAAGCCGGTTTATATAAAAACCATACATCTTATCCCCAAGGTATCCCTACTATTTCTATAACTTTAGGTTGTTCATCTAATTGAATCGTTCATTTTAGAAACCACCTGAGCGACAAAAATTCAAAAAATGTTGTTTTGGTGGTACTGTTCACTTCAGAGGTGAATACATCGCTTAGTGCTGAAATAACCAATGTTAAATATCACCAATGCTATATGACAGCCTTGAAAAGAATCCGTTTATTTCAGAAAGAACCCAAGCGCCGTCACTATAGCCCAAGCGCACTGAAGCATGTAGTTTACTTGTAGGAGTATTTTCCGTTTAATGCCTAGTAAAAACCACTCTTAGTTATACTTAAGTGTGTCTCTTACTTACTTTGATACCAAAACAGATAAAAATTAATCGTTTGACTTAATTTCAATAATAATTTTTAAAAAATCACTTTGGATTTAATCATTTATTGCAGAAACCACCTAAGTGCAAAATTTTCAAAAATTTATAACTCAAAAACTTGAAGGAAAAAAAATTTAACAAAATAGATAATTCCAATAGCATGTTGTTGATTTGGTAAAAAATTTTTGAAGGAGACTAGACCTATACTTGAGCTGCAAAACAGTTTTTTTATTTTTCCAAAAGTGGAAAAAAGCGCACTTAGTGGTTTCTGAAATAAACGATTCAATTTAAATCAAGATTGCTATGTAACATTAGCAGAACTCACCATGATCCGGTCGATCATCTGAGCATCGTCCAAGTGTTGCCTGTACCTGAAAGTGGACCATTCTTTGATAAGCGACTCGCGCTCATACAGCTCTTCACGGCTCAACTTGGGAGAAGGGCGAACTCTGGCGGACTTCTCTTTCAATATCTCCTCAGGGATCTCGCACTCTTCAATGGGTTTCAGTTGCTTGGCATTTTTCTCCAACCTACGGATAAGTAAGTAAGATAAGTCGGAGGTGATGATGTAAGTCTAATTTACCCGGGCACTGTCCCAAAGATCGTGTGCACTCCGGACTTTGAGTATTAATCAGATGGAGGGCTATTAGTGATGTTTCAGGCAGTCAAACCATACGTGCCACTACTGTCGTTTGGCTTTTGAATTGACCAGGGGCAAAATGGCCGAACACTGATCAGCTGATGTAAGATGCGATGTTGAGTTTGGAGAATGAATGAGGATTGTATACCTAGGACATATTTCTTTTCTAAGATTTATATCCTAATTGTGCACCGTACATGTACACCGCTATATAACACCATTAATATTTCATATTTTTTACACTTTGGGAATGAGCGCATGCGCTCTTTGGAACTTGAGATAACCCGATATATCCTTCCTCAAACTTCTGTAACCTTACACCTTACAAATTGTGGTTTCCTTTGATTTCGTGCCTATTTTCGAGTCCATTGTTCGTATTTATTCAGGTGATTCAGCGATTTTCGAACTTTTAAAAGTTTTAAATTAGAATTGTTTGACCCTTTATTATATTCCTTATTTCTACTACTAAACTAATGAAATAGAAATAACTAAATATTCGGGAGTGAATCACGAGAATGTCGACGTCGAATAAGAATGAGACACAAGGTTTTGCTCATGGTTTTGCTAAAGTACCGCTAACGGGACTCCATTTCATGGATCTTCGTGTATCCATGGTTACTGCACCGAATATGTCCTAAAGCGTTTCCGCTGACATCTGAACTGAACAGCTATGGAGGTGCCCTTGCTCTGACCTTGCTCTGTACTGAACCTGTTCAGGTCACGTAGCGGAAACAAACCTAAAGACTCCGGATACCAACTCATGCAAGAAAGTCTTTTAGCTTTTTATGGAATAGCCTCCCCGTCAAGATTAGACCCATCCCTCTTCTCGGCCGATTCAGGAGCGCAGTTATAAAATACATGAAAACGTAATATGCAACCTTATGTCAAACCAGATCCCCTTTTACTTAAGTTTTTTTTTACCCCTCTTTATTTTTCATTAATCTGTTTCATTTTATTTTTCAAAAAAAAATAATTATAATTTACACTTGGTTTTATTACCTGTTTTCAGTTTAGTTATAAGTATACTTTGTTTTACTGTTGTCATAATATGACAATATGTTGACATAATATGCTTTATGTTTGTAACCCATGTCATTCTCTGTACGCTATGAGGGACTGATTGTCCTATGTAGAATAAAGATTATTCTATTCTATGCTATTCTAAGTTAGCAGTTAGGTAATAGGATACATTGCAAACAGCTGTGGTGCTACAAATGATACATAGGATGTAAACGTTATATCTCCAGGAAGGCCCACCACTGGCTGGAGTTACAATATATAAACTACTTTCCAACAAATGTAGATTTTTATTTATTAATAATGTAATTTTGTAATTAATTGATTTTAAGAGTAAGTAATTAGAATAATTTTTTTTTAAGATGAAAAAATTTCTATTTTTCAATGTGAAAACATGTTTCTTGTCAGTTTTTTGACAACTTATTTTTTCAAGGTTTTTCTGTCGTTGAAAAATCGCAACAAATCAATTATCACACCTCCAGAGCTGTTTTTGGTCTCATTCGACGCAGAAATAGTCCAAGTAATAGAAATTTTTTTTAAAGGTCACCAAGTGGTGTAATTTGCACAACAGTTTTCAAAAAAACTGTAAAAAACCGGCAAAAACCCATTTTTTTTGGCAGTTTTTAGGCAAAAGGCACGTTAAGGAGGCATTTCAGACCCATCATGTGTGGTATAGACGAGTTCAGCGTTAAATTTCCAACAAGAATAGCACCTTTTAATTGAACATAAATCTGCATGAAAAATGGGGTTCGGATTCGGCACCCTACCAGATTCGGGGGGTTACGATTCTGATTTTTTTTTTTTTTGGGCAGCGTAATTCAAATAACTATCAGCCTAAACCCCTTAGGCAAATGGGAAAACATCGTGTTTGTCGAAAAATTTACCTATTTGCCTAGATATTCACGTAAGGTTCTGCGACATTTGGATATTCAAGTTACTAAGTTTTTAATCAATTCGACGAGACTCAGTATTCTAAGGTTTACCTGCGAATTTGCTTCTCCAATCTTCTTCTCCTTCTGTCTTCTCTTTGCTTGATAATTTGTGGATCCAACCTAAAAGCACATGCATACAATTACAACATAAATAAACTTACGGTACATTAATAGCACGTGCAAGCCCCAAAATAACAACAGAAACAATATGTATCGCGGATGCAGATGCTACCATCTAATACGGGTGAGTTTTTCTGTACGTGGTTGTTATTTTGAATGATTTTGTCTCCATCAATATCATTTCGTAAATTTTTAATAAAGCGATAAGTGGGGAAAATATGGGGGGTATAAAGAGTTAAAATAGTGAATCGATTTCGACGATTAGGTAATCATCAGTAAAAACAATAACGTATAATAATTGATTGATTGTTACTCATGATGACCTAAGCATCGAAATTGATTTAACATTGTAATTCTTTATTTTTCGTGGAAATTGACAACGTTTATCACTACTTCCGTTTTGAAAGAGAGCAATGAAGAAGAGTACTATAGAACTAGAAAATATTGGTGGGGTTAGAAAACTACTGACCAACCTGCAACATTCCCTCAACCTACGAGTCATGACATGAGACACAGAACGGTGAGCCTGTCATGTTAACGGTGCAGAAGTGGCGGGCCATGGGGAGAGAGCATGAAACATAAGATGCCGAACACATCACGTGCAATTGTGATGCACTTGGTCGAATCAGATACAATATCCTTGGAAATGATGTAATATCTCTTGATGACATTCCCAATGTAACATAAGTGAATCCCCTCCGTTTGCTAAAACATGGAGGGTGGAATTCGCCTTTTCATAAGGCTATTGCAGCCAGGGGGCAATCTATAATATATCCTGGATATAACCGCAATAAATTTTAGAAGCCAAAGTCCCACTACCAATTATATACATAATAATCCTGTCTGCATAAATTGTCCCACATACGTCCCCCTTGCAGTTGAGGTTTAGGTTCCCATGAAGCAGCAACTTCCAGAAGATCCCACACCCTATTCCCATCGGACAGTCAAAGAAGCCACAGATATCCTACCACTGCTGCATCAGCTGCAAGATTTATCCAGTACAAGATCATTACCATTACTGACGCCCAAGGATGAGCTGTTGCTCAACTCACTGGTGAATGGAATGGTCAGTGATGCCAAAGGAAAGCACTACAGCAAAAACCACTAGTAAAGTCAAGCACAATCGATTGTTTGTATTGATGAGGAAACAAGTCATTCTCTAAGCAAGAATCCTGAACAACCAGGAACCATTCCACTTGCAAGAGTTCCATTATATATATATTCAACATGCATATGTTGCGAACTCCCACAAACAAGGTGGGTCCAAAGACAATCCACACATACGTTCATATTATGCACTTAGCTATGGTATTAACATTGGTCACGAAGAAAATCCTATAACTTAGATCCTATTGAGCACATAGAAGTTTCTCGTCTCCATCAATATGTACTTTACCCGTGCTTTCAGGTAACGACTTGTGATTGACGGGGTGAAGCTCTATTTTTCAATTAATCTATACACTACATTCATCAAGATATTGATCATTTCAGGAACTAACATTGTGTCCAGAGAACATAAAATTAGATATAGTTGTATGTGTGTGTAGTGTGAACGATGCCTACACTCATTCTGCCATGTATTTCGCTTCATTTCTTCCTCAGTGCTACCAAGTGCTATGGGGGCGTTGTAAGTCATCAGTGTCTATAACGACAGACACCAAACAATACCTTCCTCCATTGCTCCCACACTCCAGAGCAACTAGATCAATTTGAATTTGATTTTTTTTAATTTTACAATTGTTTTATTTGTTATGGTAAAATTCGGATTCATAATTGTAAATATTTGTATCATATCTCTTACTAATAAACATATATTATAAGAATGAAACTCTGTTTGTCTGTCGTCCATGCTATGCACGGCCAAACGGCTGAACTGATTCCGTCTACGAGTGGGGGAATCTTCTTGGGTGTGTCCGAAAGAGTGCATAAGCAATTTTCAAATTTGCTACCCCCCCCCCCCCCCCCCCCCCGAAACATGGAGGGTGGTGGGACTCCTGTTTGTATGTTTTAACAACACGAGTGAGATGTTCGCACTACGAGATTCAACAACCAACTGATTAAATTAAATCAAACTGCATTAACTTTCTTTTTTCATCATTATTTTCAAAATTAATTTTTGGGCTATTTCTATGAATGGGTTGGGTTTTATAAGTAGGTACAGCCCGAACCTATTATACCATATTATGTAATGTATGAATCAGTGTGTACGATTTGATTCAGTCAAAGTTGTAAATACGATTTGGAAGCGCTGAGAGCCATCTTGAGATATTTACTCTAAACCAATTTGAAACAACGATAGATGATGGGAAGAGAGTGGTTCCTCCTTCAAAGGGGAGAGGCGATTAACCTGCTACATCCAGAGGTTATACTGGAGGTTGAATAACCCTCAATAAAATATCAAGGAGTAGCATAAGCAAGAATCGAGAAGGAGGACCCACCATCGATGGTGGTGGACTTACCATCCATCACTCTCCCGGGGAGGAGAGTCTCGCGGGAGCCCACCTAAAGGCACAACTAGCGCATCCTTCTGGCATTCCGGGCTACTAGTCAGCTGATCGGGTGCCTGATGTGTGTATTCGCCGGCTTCCCGCTTACACTTGAATCTCGTTGCTTTTTAGTGAAGCTGGGAGAATTCGTGAGTTAGGTATCGAAATGGATCCAATACGAGTAATTTTGTTAAGCGGTTGGCAACCAACTCAAAATAGGTTTAGGTAGCATCAGAGACCGGGAAGGTCTCAGCACAGGAAGAAACTATCGAACTGAGAGCTGACCTTATTAATTGGTGGAACATTAACCGGCAAATTTTTCCACTGCTATCCAAAGTTGCCGAGGAAAGGCTATGTGTGGTAGCTACGTCTGTCCCCTGTGAGCAACTTGTTTCCAAAGCAGGGGCAATTTTGTCAGAGAGAAGGAGCTCACTGAGTCCAAAAAAAGCTAGTATGCTAATTTTTAGCGAATAGTTGAAGAAAAAAGTCAAGTCATGCAGCATGACCCCATGAGCGAATTTTCGAAGAAATCTTCGACATTTCAGTCGCTATTGATCGTGTAGAGAAATTTTAGTTTATGATTTTTAGACAAACATGGAATCAAATTACTAAAAATAATTAGGAGATACTCATACTTTATTATTATTAAACTAATCTTATAGATTTGAAGACAAATGTAGGTAAATATTCATAGATTTCGATGTCCAATGTGGTCAGTATTGAAGGCAGTTGAAATCTTAACAGTATCCTATTTTACAACTAGCGAACGGCATTATTTCGATTTTTGACTGATTTTTCAACTTTGAAATTTTTGAAAACTTGATACATATTCTTTAGGAAGTTTTCAAAAATTTCAAAGTTGAAAAATCAGTCAAAAATCTAAATAATCGAAGATTTCTTCAAAAATTCGCTTATGCTTCACAAGTGGACTTTTTAAAAGGAAAACGAAAAACTATTTGTATAGGTAAACTCGTTCATTAAATGGTTATTTTTTGACACTGGCTTGAATAATTCTTCCAATTGAATGAAAAGTTAGTCTGAGCCCTGATTCGTAGCGATCGTTCTTTTATTCGACGTTCTGTAACGGGAAGGGAACTGTACCAACATCTCGGAACGGTGACTTCTATGTCACTGGAATCATTGCACCCGTTCCTGAGATCGGCTATATCAACAATGATACGTTACCCAATGATACGCGATCAGCTGACTAGTACTGTAAGTTGGCCAGAATGCCAGAAGGATGCGCTAGCTGTGCCTTTAGGTGGGCTCCCGGGAGACTCTCCTCTCCCGGGGCATTCAAAAATCAGGGGGGAGGGGGGATGAGGAGTGTATGAAGGCTCCAAGTAGGCAGGGCTGGGGTAAACGTTTAATTGTATTAAGTTCAAATAAGTTCAAAGTTTAAAGGGATGTTGGCCATTTCGCCTATTGGTGGTGGGGGGGGGGGGGGGGGGGGGGGGCAGTACATCCAATAATAGAGGAGGGTTGGTTCGAAACTGAGCTCTGCTAACATGAAACAACAAGAGGTGATGGAAAGAGAGTGGATCCTCCTTCAAAGGAGAGAGGCGATTAAGGATTAACCTGCTACACCCAGAGGTTATACTGGAGGTTGAATAACCCTCCAGAATATGTCAAGGAGTAGCATAAGCAAGAATCGAGGAGGAACTACTCATTATCCAGCACAAATTACAGGGAGCATCATACCTACATACCTTTTGTGTTTTAGTGAAAACCGATCTACGAGTAATAATATAATCAGTTTTGTCACCTTAGCTTCTTTTCAGCAGAGTCCTTTGATTTTTTTAGAGCTTTCTGAAAAGATTGACTAAACACATTCAGTGGAGTCGTCCCAGTTAAGGGACGCCAACTACTCACCAGCCATGCGTCTATCCCGGATCTGAGCCACCTTCTATTGTGTTGTTATAGGCCTGTATAAGATTCACACACTGATCCTATTGACTGTTTTCATCTACCGGGGGGGCTGGAGAGACTGAAGTGTATTGCTAAATATACTGAAAGGTTTTTTCTTCGCAACTAACAACGTATTTTCCCTCATCTACAACGCCAGATGGTGTGATATTACACAAGAAGTCAAATCAGGATAAATGCTGTGCCCAAACTGGCTTTATGGTTCTTGTACCTCAGACAAGCATATTGATGTACACCTCCTCTCCACTGTTCCTATTATAAATACTACACTAATATTATAAATACGCTATACCTGAGAAGTTGCTAGTAAAAAACTACTGGAAGTTCTTGCTAAGTACCTTTTATGAACATTCCATCGAAATGTTTGATAGATATCTCATCAAATCTATCAATGAGAGAGAATCGCCTGATAGTTTCCAAAAATTTTGATGGGTATTAATTATATGGACTGACCTTTTCTTTTTCTTCAGCGGCTCTGCGCACAGCGGCGTGGTCATCTGAATCCTCAACGGCTCCATAAATGTGGAGATTCCTCTCCCACGGGCGATGTGAAGACTATCCGCAAATGCCCGGCTCAATTTTTGAACGTTCATCAATGAAGAGGACAACATTTTCGAGAAGAGCAGTAGCGTTCAAATACTCTTGATTTGACCATACAATGGTTACCCCAGGTGTAAGTCAATACAATAAACAACCCCACCAGCTGATTTCGTAGATCCACACCAATTATTTACAGACAAATCATACTTTATGGATAAATAGAAAACTAAATAATAATCTAACTAGGTGAATACTGAATGAAAAAGTCAATAAAAAAGAATATAGTACAGTAACCTGTACACATATAACCTCCAGTGATTGCTGTTTTCGGAGCTGTGAGCATTGCATTCATCCATGGGTTTGCACAATACCTTCTATATGTATAAACCAAAAAACGAGCAAAATTAACATCAGATGTGAGAAATTCTTGAGGACTGTACTTATTTTATCAGCAGGGAAACTACTGGAATTAAATACAATCTTTTCAAATTCTGCAATCATAATCGTAAAACGTCTAGAAAGGTCATAAAGGGTTCAAGGTCGCATAACGAAAAGACACCACTGCGCATATGCTGCGCAATACTCAGAAGGCAACACTGCTTTCACTGAAAATTCAATATCAATAAACAGAAAATGGAGGGTGGCCCGCTAACGCAATCTCTGTGTTCCAAGTTTTTATTTAGTTTTTTCTTGCTTTTCCGGATTTTTCTATAGCGTTCACGATTTTGTTCATATTTAAATTGCTTTAACTCAAATGAAACATCGTCCCCGTGAGCGCTACACGTCTGGAGTTCGCTGATTTCGGTCTCGTTCCTGTTGACCGCGAAGTGACCGAATTGTAAAGACTCATCCTGCTAAGGATATTCATTTTTACAGAAGATTCTTATTATTTCGTCGTTATAATATTACTAAAATGTGAAAGCGGTGGCCCACGGAAGAATAAAACTCTGGATATTCGCTGTACTTTCTCAAAAGGGTAAGTCCTTTTCAAACACAACCTCTTATTTACTAACCGTTTGAACTCGCATTTGTACCCACCACACATTGGCCCACAGGCAAACATTCTAAAGATTCGTAATTCATCTTTAGGTATCATTATTTCCCTCGGCTTCAGTTGCATGCATTACGGATTGAGGTGATCTACCATATGCATAACAAGGAATGTAACCTAAACCTCAGGCGTTAGGCTCACTCTGCAGGCTTCTAAAATGAAACGCTAGGTTCTTTTTTGTACTTATTCAATTTGGTTCAAATTTATTTTTCATGATACGATTCGACGAAACGTTTGTATAGCGTGTGTTTCTGTACTTTTACACTACATCTATTCGCCTAGGGTTTATTTATGGAATGAGGTCATTTGCGGACGTTGCTTGAGGGAAATAAGGTCGGAGGACATATCAAATGATCTGATTCTAACGAAGGCCTTAGCTAATAACGTTGAAACTGACATAAATCGTTTGCCACCAGTCTAAATTTCACGTTTCGATTTTGTTATTCCTTGTTTTGACGTTACAGAGAGCACAGAGGGGGGGTGGTCAACATCAACACTTTATTGATTCCTGCAACTTGGAGGCCAAAATGTCGCCGCTCGGGGTCCGTTCTCTGTCGACGATGGAGTTTTTAATTTCTCTCCTCCGCCGTGCCAAAGCCGTTGAGAACCCCTCAATCCATCGGATACATAGCTATTAGTAATAAAAACCGACATAAAACCCGCGCTGAAAATGTCTCCGGTGGCGAGTAATCAAAAAGTTTTTTCCCCACTTCTACCGAGCTCTGCGCTCTGCAACTCGATCAGAAAAATGGTTATTGAATTCATTGGTGACTAGATCGCAACAGCTGGAAACCTCATTCCCGAATCTAGGTCACATAGTTTTTCTCAGATAATTCCAGAATTTCCTTTCAAAAATGAATCTAGTAATTCAATTAAATTTATAACCGTTCATTCAAAACAGATAGAATTTATCTACAACCAACGGAATACGAAAATATTAGCGGAAAACTTGATAGGAAACCAGAATTCCGATGCCAGTGCCTTCTTGATCCGCCATATTGGGTTCCTCTGGGTTCGAGACTTTCGGCTGCTCCGCAGCGATATACGATTCTTGTTTTTGTAGCACCATCGCCATTTTTAGGTTTCCTACGGTATTTTATTCAATTTCATTGGGTTTTTGTAATTCTTTTCACCTGAAAATATGTTCAAGTGGTGATCCAAGTAGGCAAGTTTGATCTTACGTAAAAATTTCCAAAGGACAATGCTTTGGTGAATTTATACAGCCTTCAATGACTATGTTGTTGGACGTGCTCACTTCACTGAATTCTTACCGTCTCAATTATAGGTGAGTACTCGTTTCTAATTTGCTTTATAACAATTTTTCTCTATTTAAATGGTACTTTACGTGCATTTGTATAGGAAAAACATATTTTCCTAGTCTTGGTTGCAGTTTCCCAATTTTAACAGCCACTACCTAAATGACTCCATTTCAGTTTGTTTTGGCTTTGTATTTGGCTAGTTTTCTCGCTTTTTCAAACAATAATAATACTCGCTCAGTTAATTAAAGTGTTCATCTTTGTAATTTCAATAATTCAGATGTTTGGAAATATTTTAACCTAATAAATTTTTTTTCTCATCATGTATGAAGAAACTTCCTATGATGCAGTCATTTTAGTTGTACCCCCAATTCATTTTTCATACTTCAACTCTTTCCGACATTTATTGTACTTTATAAGTACAGCGTTTTGTAAAATAATCAAGTACTGAATGTCTTAATGTACCTCTACGTTTGAAATTAGAAATGCACAACTGCCAGTTCATATAAGGAGTTCATTGCACTGCAACCAATTGAATGCTTGTTATTATTACCCTTTGCGTTGTACTCCTTCTTGCTTCAATTATAAATCCGTTTCATTTCAATTATCACCTCAGTAATTTCATGTGTGTGATCTTGACAACTATGTGCATATCCAAACGACTCATTTGTTGAGTGGTAACGATTATCGCACTGTTTTTTGTACGAAATCAATCTGTTACAAATGGAAATGGTTGATTTGTTTATCCGTTGTTTATTATGTGCTTGGAAAAATTGCATCCTGAAATCGTGTTATCCAAGAAGTTCAGGCTCCACGCAGGAATAGAACTTATTCTTAAGAACTTATGGTTGATTCGACCTACTAAGTACTGGACCCTAGTGGCCTGTGAAATAAATCATCATCGTTGATCTTAGTGAGGTAAGTGTCGATACCATTTTGACACGTTATGTTGGCTCTGTTTAGTTCTTAACAAGGTCCCAGAAGGTTCACTCCAGAATACTTCATTGACAATTCCACATGCATTATTTATCGTCATGAATTTCAGATTGTGTCGCCAATTGTATGGGACCGACCACAGATGATACAGGAAACCTCTAGCATGAAGTTTTTGAGAGGAGAGTTCATTGGCTTCTACCTAGGTCAGAGTTAGCTTTCACCTTATTAATGTATGGTTCTGGCCAAGGTCTTGTCATTTCCGTGTTTTTTTCCCGCGTGAGAATAGTATTTGTACGGTTTTTCGTAGTATTTCGAGGTATTGATGAGTTTTTAACGATTCCTATTCAAGAAGGTGGCGTTTGAATCGCCTTATTCAAGTCCGTCTATTATTACGAGGAGATTGTTGGGTTACGAGAAAAAATCGCTTTTTTAATTCTCCGTGCCCTTAGCGCGCCTTCGGTCACCGAAGTGGGGGGTTGAAACACTTGCGGTGGGGAACCCATGGAGGAAGGAAGGGGAGATCTCAGCAAAATCGATGTCCCGACTGTTTGGCGATTGCGTCACGGACGGATCCAAGATGGTCGCCGGCTACCCCCACCACCGCTTCCCAGTCGTTGCCATGGCGACCCGACCCCCTCGGGCTCGCTCAGGGGCCCCTTCTGAGCGTTTGTTACGAGAGGTTTCCTTGGCTTGAAAACTCCACTGTTCACTATTTACTCCGGTCCCGACGCGATCCTCTTTGGCTGAAATACATCTGTGGGCCTGCAACCCACCCGCCTTCTCCGTCCATCCCCTCTTGTATGCCTCGTCCCGCATTCCAACTAATTCTGGTCTCATCTCTCTCCTATTTCAATTTCGTATCGCACCGACGACAACCTTTCAAATTACAACAGTTTTAGTGAGATTCACCGTTATGATACGACCGTACGATATGTTTCAATCGTGCTTTCATGATGGGTCTGATAAGAATTAGTCACTGCTAATACATACAACTAGATGGTGAAAGACTGATTTACTTCTACTACCACCTATTCCACAAACTGTGTTTTTGTTTAGTGCCAGTTGTCAAGACTCCCGCTACTTGGAACCCGCATATTCCGACTTACTTTCGTTTATTTTTATCTTCTTTGTGTTATTCGGCTTCAATTGAAATTGAAACATCATCATTATAACGGTTGCTGTTTACTGTGAATCTGTCTTACTTAAAACAAACCCTTTCGAAATAATATCGTTCACGCTTGTTTATATATCAATGTTTGACAAAAAAACACGATTAGGTAGGTACCCTAAGTAGGTAGTTTCACGGTAAATGACTCTTGAGAAAGATAGGTACTACGGCAAATAATGTAATTGACTGTGGAACGGGCAGCTCTTTATCCAATTATATCATTGTTGATGTGGCTTGTTTGTTGTTGTTGTTTGGTATATTATTGCATCTAAACCTCACAACTTTCGATCAATGTATCATCTGTATCATCAGTCATACATGTGTTATAGTTTCTGGATTTTACCGCCAATTAGATAATGAGGGGGGGCAGGGTTTTCGACTAGGCAAACACTTTAGTGCTGCCCCCCAACTTTTTCATACCACAATTAAGTAATGAAGATAGTCTGGGGTATTTTCTATGCTTTAAATTTTGAGGTCTGGATCTCATACATTAAAACATATTCTAAACCAATCCTTTTGGTAAAATATAGATTAATTTATTGAAAAAATTAGATCTGAATGATGTGTTAATTTATTGGAAAATTAGATCTGAATGATGTGTATTTGTTTGGTTGTCTGAATGCTCGCAAGCTCAAATCTCAAAAATTGAAAAAAAAATCCTGAATCAATCCTTTTGGTAAAATATAGATTAATTGGAAAAATAGATCAAAATTCGTGTTTAGAATCGGAAAAATATACATATCTGAACCCCCAATAATATGAGATTACTCTTCAAAAAAAGTAGCTCTTTAGAATATTTAATGAGTTATTTTGATAAGTTGAACAACATTAATCAATGTGTTGCAAATGTTTATTTTTTTCTCGATAAAACACTAGCTACTTACATTTTTTTAGCCCATTGCAATTTAGTCTGATTTTCTACTTAGTTCCCCCTAAAGATGTCAGCTTTAAACATATGTTTAGTGAATAAGAATGTCATATCATCAACAACGTTGATCAGATGGGAGAATGTTATTCACCAATTCCTTTAATCTATACGGTTCGTTGATCTTGACAAAACACGAATTTAGAGAGTCAAAAAGCGAGATGACGACATTTCGAAGCGCGGAATTTGCTCTAAAATTGATTTGAAAACGGTAAAAATATTTATCAGCCAGAAAAATGGATTCCCAGGATCAAGTTCAGGTATTTTTTCATCCCTTCGTGTCATCCTATCCAACGATCGGAAGCAGACGTTGGAGCGATCAGTCTGGCCTGTTTGTTTCCATTCAGAAAATCCAGGGCAACCACCTGGCAGTGGTGATTTTTGATGCATACTTTTACTTCCCCCATCACCTGGCCCGAGCAGGTGTTGGTGCGACTCCCCCTTTTCTTGTATGTACATCCCTCATTCTGTGTTGTTTACGCCCCTGCGGGTGTTATCAGCTGGGTTAATGCTCTCCGACTTGTTACGCACGTCGCGTTCTCGTCTCGGAGAATTTTACTACGAGAATATCAATCCATACCCTCTGGTGTAGGGAACCTGCTGACACAATTTGTCTCCCGATAATCGGTGATCTGCATTGACTGTATATTGCTGCTGGATCGTAGTAGCCGCGTGTTTCTTGATGCTATTTTTCAATTTTCTACCTTTAGAGTTTTGCATACTGTGAGAAACCATGAAAAAATCTGATGGAATTATATGCAATCAAGTGTTTGGTTAGTTAGAACCATCGTAAATCCACCACTACCACCACCATGCCAAAATCACCGTAATCGCGAGTTCAACTACAGTGGAAAAGCTTATGGCAAACCAACTTAAAACACTAGCAGTGATCTGTACTAAAACGCTCCCATACTCCTTGATCCAGCATCTCCTCGTGAAGCAATTTTGCAGATTGTTTCAACTAAGGTTTTGCGTACCATAGGAATACTCGATGAAATTCCTCATTTTCGTCCATCAATTACTCATTACTCATGGCAAAGTAAACTATCATTTATCATCGTCAAATTCGCCTTATTCACGTGGTCCTAAAATGACTATCAGTTCACTGGGTTGACAGTTTATACATTACTGGATATTATAGTTTATTTTTTTCAATTCGTCACGAACCTTCGTAAGTAATCCAATTTTCCTCAAAATTTTTTGGTTTACGTTTCAGGATACGTCATTTCCAAAAATTGAATCATATCTATCTGCTCTGTACTTTTTCTACCAAACTACTGTATCTACGTGTAGAAATGACATATTTCTCTTCTCCCCGTCCCGAGAAAATCGCAAAAGTGCCTAAAAAGTGCCTGAAATTTGTGGAAGTGAGATACCCAAAAACTATCGAATATAATAAGAAATTTCCATTGATTTGTAGAATGTTATTCAAGTCCTGTATATGGCCCAAAAAATCCGTAGATCAGTTCACACTATTTCAACGATAACTGAAGAACACATCGCAGTTCTAACTTCATCCCTACTGGATTAGAAACTTATTGGAGGTGTTCAAACTCCACGTTAGAGTAATGAGAGTGGTTCAAATTATTCTGCCCATGGCTTGACGTTAATGGCTGTTCATGCTCGTTGAAGACCGTCCAAGTTTTCTGATGAAACACCTTGTAACTAGATGGTGATCTGCATTGACTGTGTCTTGCTGGATCGCAATAGCCGTGTGTTTCTTGATGCTATTTCTCAATTTCCTTCCACTAGAGTTTTCATACTGTGAGAAACCATGAAAAAAACCTTGATGGAATTAGATGCAAACAAGTGTTTGGTTAGTTATGACCATCGTAAATCCACCACTACCACCACCATGCTAAATTCACCTTAATCGCGAGCTCAACTACAGTGGAGAAGCTGGTGGCACAAACTAACTTAATACACTAGCAGTGATCAGTATTTAAACGTTCCCATACTCATTGATCCAGCATCCCCTCGTGAAGCAATTTTGCAGATTGTTTCAACTAGGGTTTAGCGTACCATAGGAATACTCCTAACCTTAGTTAACCTAAGTTAAACCTAGTTAAAACATCGGTATCCTCATACCTACTGGATTAGAAACTTGTTGGAGGTGTTCAAACTCCACGTTAGAGTAATGAGAGTGCTTCAAATCATTCTGCCCATGGCTTGACGTTGGTTGGTTGGTTGTTCATGCTCGTTGAAGACCGTCCAAGTTTTCTGATGAAGCCCCTTGTAACTAGATGGTGGAATTAGGGTTTCAAGAGAACTATCTTCCTTTCTGTCAAGCCGCCAACTTCCCTTGGTTGTAAACAAGGGGTTTTCGTAAGGCAGGGGCTCCGGTTTGAGACGAAAATAAATCCGGACGCACCGACTTCAAACCTGCATTGGGGAAGCGTTTGTTGTCTTGGGTGAAAGAAAAAACACCGTACTAGCCAGAGGAGGAGCTTATAATATCCATGGAGTAGCCTTGGCATTAGAGCGGAGTTTCGCTGGCGAACTCGTGAGGGTGAGAGGTGAACCTTAAAAAAAGAGTCTGAAACTGCGGAGCGGCGTTGAAAGAGGGAGTTACCTACTACCGGAAGAATTGTCGGAAGGTCGTCTGTGGCGAGGTCTCTGAAAAACGAAATCTTATGTTTGAAATATTCCCTTCGCACTACTCCCTCATTCGTACTGCACGTATTCAACAATGCAGTCAATAAAACAGGAAAGAGTTCGTCCACTTCTTCCATTTAATGAATTAATAATGTACGCAATTCAGATCAGGTAGGTAGTGTCAGGGATTTTGCCCCATAGGGTCCCCATGAATTTTATAGCTTCCAGATCTGTGGTAGCATCTGCGCATAATCACACGCAGCATGCTGAGCGCAGTCATAATTTCTACAGTTTTCATAAAATTTCGATGACATTTTCAGAGTTTGTGCGGGTTAAGCCCTATAGGGTCCCCATGAATTTCATAGCTTCCAGATCTGTGGTAGCATCTGCGCATAATCACACGCAGCATGCTGAGCGCAATCATAATTTCTACAGTTTTCATAAAATTTCGATGACATTTTCAGAGTTTGTGCGGATTAAGCCCCATAGGGTCTCCACGAATTTCTTAGCGTCCAGATCGGTGGTAGCATCTGCGCATAATCACACGCAGCATGCTGGTCACAATCATAATTTCTAGTTTTCATAAAATTTCGATGACATTTTCAGAGTTTGTGCGGGTTAAGCACTAGAATAATTCCCATACGTTTCATTTAATGTCTGTTAGGTCAAGAGTATATCTACAATGCGCAAACGTTTACATGGTAGCCCCCAACTGGAAAAAGTCAGGGAATTCGTAGAGTCGGAAAAAGTTATGGGAAAAGCGTCGAGTTCTATGTAGTTATTGGTTTATGTTCGTAGTCAAATGTTTATAATAGTCACTATAAGAAGGACAGTATGCGTTCTTAGTCGTTTTGTATTTTGACTTCGTAACTTAAGTTTGAATAATAAATAGTTCCTAAAGCGATAGGGAGATAGAGATGAGGCGCCTTATCGTGAACTGAAAACACTACTGCGCATGTGCGGGCAGATAGGCGCCTCATCTTCAATAAAACAAATTTATTTCACCTAAACATAAGACGCTTTATCCCGATCCAACCTATCTCATCTCTTCCTCCCTATACCAAAGTAACCTCACACGTCGATAACAGTGATATTCATTTCTTGTTGGTATTCATGATTAATGACAATTAAATTCATTTTCTTGTTCATTAATTTTCAAAATCTGCCATTCCAAACCCTTTTTGTGAATCAAAAAAGAACTAGGAAACTTAGAAATGCTAAAACTGAACACACGGGATAGGCGGGAAAATCCCCTTGGTGGTTCAGCGTTACTTGAAGATAATGTAGCGTCACTCTAAGATGAAATGCTAATTCGACCCTCTTGATTTTATCAGGTTACCATCCGCTGTGGCTCGCCCCAGATGATAAAATCCCCAAGCACCTAATCTCAATAGACTTGTCGTTTAGGAATTCTCTAATAGCTGAACGTTTTTTAACTCTTTCTTTTAACTTCGATTCTCTTCTTGAGCTCTTGAGACAAAATTTCAGATCGATTTTTAACCCACTTCCCGATATCCAATCGATCTGAAATTTTGCACACGAGTTCATGCTGGCGTACATTTTAATTTATCAAATTTTCGCGAAGAAAAAGTCAGTTATACTATAAATTTTCGAAAATTTGAAATTTAATATGGGAAACCTTACAAGTGTTTTTAAATATATACTATATATAGGGGTAGT
Organism: Adelphocoris suturalis; assembly: GCA_030762985.1. NCBI lineage: Eukaryota > Metazoa > Arthropoda > Insecta > Hemiptera > Miridae > Adelphocoris > Adelphocoris suturalis. The sequence goes on along the minus strand of CM061042.1, from coordinate 12,009,011 downwards.
CCACCCCTAAATTTTTTTACATTTTTAAGACAAAATTTTTAATTTCTATTTTAATTAACGTCTGCCAAGTTGGGTGGGCAGTATACCTTCCTCACGCGAGCGAAGCGAGCAGCATCCCCTACAGAAGTTAAACCTACCTTTAGAGATCTACCGTTTGCGAGCGAAGCGAGCAACATCCCCTACATGTTTCAATTGTAATACATTCCATGTATACAGCCACACTTTGCGAGCGAAACGAGCAACATTCCCTACATACCACACTTTGCGAGCGAAGCGAGCAACATTCCCTATATCCCACACTTTGCGAGCGAAGCGAGCAATTTAATGGGGGGTCCGGGGGGCTTGCCCCCCGGCTGGACGTGGAGGCGAGCCGGAGCGGCTAGTATACTATATACTATTGAACGTCTGCATAAAATGACAACGAATCCAGGGTCAATAAAATATTAAATGATTTTCCTTGTCAATTTAATTTAAGTTATTATCAATGTGATTTTGTTTCAATTTACTGTTGCCAAGAAACTACCAAATATTGAAACAACAATAAAATTAACCGAGAACATGAGAAAAAGAAAGAGTTACATTAAAAACTTGTTTTTATGGGTTCCTTTTTTCTTTTATTTCGTTCGGGTTTTGATTTTCCCAAATTTCGTGGCCACCTAGTCCGATAAGTATTTTGTTCGGTTGAATTGTTCTGCCCGGTTGTATTTTCCCATAATTTGTCCGTTTACAATCGTTCTCACCAACTGTTGAAAACAAATTTGGGGATATTGGAGCCTTGAACTGGTTGAGTTTAGGAAAACCTAAAATAATTTTAAATTCGCCTTCGACAAGTCGAGAAAATCATCTGACCTTTTTTCGGTTTCCACGTGCCGTGCGAGAGATTGTTATCTGGAAATGACATGATACCTCCCACACCACTGCAATCACCGTAAACCTATCGATCCTCCGTAGGTTTATCGCGTCCTAATTGCGGAGGCTCACCGTCGCAGGCGCTGGCGTCGGCAGCTGGTTTTCCCCGCTTTTGACGTGGGCGGGCTTGACGTCTTGGAGATGATCCGAGAGGGGCACCCCCGTTGTGTAGCATCCATTGTCAAAAGTATAGATCTTGTAGAGTATCCATCATCGAGGGCGGCAAGAGGGCGAAAGCGCCCTCGCTGCGGGGGTGTACTTTTATAATATCCACCCTCATGGCGGGTGCGTCACTTAGCGAAGCATACTTGAAATTGACAAGTCTTACAATTGATTACTATCAGAAGCAGTGTTACCAATCGGCGGAAATTTTTCCCTTTTTAAGGGAAAAGGATTTTTATGAGGGGGGAAAGCGATCAATTGGAAAACTGCTGGCTTTAGCAAATTTTAGGAAAATCCGTAACAGCTCTCATTGTCTCGACCAATGTGAAAAAGGTCCAGTCATGCAGCATGATCGAATGAGCGAATTTTCGTAAATAATCGTATTATATCATGTGATAAAAAACATTGTTAACATGTATCATGTTTTAGCCCTGGGGTCCTAGCAATTTTTGCGCGTCAATTTTGCGAGTCAATTTTTTTCCGCGCACGAAACATATAGTGTTACAGTGATTTCCGCCTACAACCGAGTCGTTGCTAGGGAAATGGTACTTCGTCGTTTTTCATCCCACAAAATTCGTTGACCATTCGTTCGAAAGCTCTCGATTTATCCAACAATATTATGTTAACTACTGCGAAGTGCGTGTCCAACAAACTGAGTTATGAGCATGGTTATATAAATAATTGTTTACACACAGGTGATCATTCTCAATAATTGATATTGTGAACATGATTATGTTTTCTATAAAACAAGTTCATAGAATTTCGAATCAATATCGAGGAGAAAACATGATACATGGTTGAAATTTTTGGTTCTAGAACAGAAATAATTTTTTTAGAATACATTGTTTTGAAATTTGTTGAACTGTTTTGAAATTCGAGCATTTTGAGTGCATATAACAGTCAGCATAGCATAATATAGCTAACTACTAATTTTATGCCAACAAAACTCTTTCAAAATAATATTCTGCGATTCAAAGAAGATTCGGAAATGTTAGCTCTTTTTGGGAGTTTTTAATAGTTTTTTTTTTCTCTCTAAAGCTAATATTAGTGACATTTGAGTACGATTTTCTGCATAATTTTGTGCGTCAATTTTATAATATTCAATTAAGTTGTTGATCAACTTTTTGTGGCTAAAATTCTACTAAAAATATAAATTTGACAATTTTCAGCCGTTTTTAGCAATTTTTAGTCAATTTTTTAGTACATTTTTTGAAATTCAACCAATTTAATGTGCTCATAAAGTGTTGACCAACGAACTCATCCTGTCGTTCGGAAACCTTGATTTTTTTACTCTAGAACGGAATTTTTAACTCAATCCTAAGGAGAGTTATCGTATATATATATATATTCCTTTCTTTACAGAAACTGAGTATCCAAGCTAGCGTCCATACATTCTACACTAGTCCGTTCGTGTGCAATACATAGTACGAAACGAGCTGATAGGAAGTAGCCTGAAATATATGTTTTTCTAAAGGGGAATTAGTTTTTTAGAAAAAGGGAAATTTGGGTGGGAAGTATGGCAAATCTTGAGACTCTGATCGGAAGTTACATTCTACAGCAATTGCTGCTGTTCAAATTTACATATTTAAACCTTTAATTAAATAGAGAAGTGTTTTGACTAAGGAGTCGGTCTAGCCTTTTGCATCACGCTGACAACTATATTAAATGTCTGGTGCCCAACAACTTTTCCTCATTATGCATTCAACTCACACGGTTGGTATAATTCTGCGTTAAACTATGAAGCTTGTTCCAGTATGTTTGCTTTAGCTCTCCAAAAGAGCTGTACTATTCTCATTTACTGAAAGAGTAGACTGTAGCTCTTGTAGGTTTCGTCATAATCTGTGGACTCCATGAGGAGAGAGAGGTGTTGGAAAAAATACCAATTAAAAGTCATGTTTTTTTTTTACCTCATCTATTTTTCCACCTCTATTAAGAAATATAAAAAGTAAGATCTTGTGTTTTGAGATAATATTCACTTACACCGGACTCATAGCTATGGATGAATAACTTCTTTAGCTTCCATTCACAAAAATCGTTCACCACTGGGTGGGAATCATTCGTTAATAATCTCGAACACCAAACGCGACTGATACAGTTCAATTCTTCCTTATTTTCTTGAAAGAAAAATTTCGTGCTTCGCGCAAACGTCGTAGTAAGTCGACAGAGTCGTTGACAGGGTTATATAAAACAGGAAACTATTGAATTATGTAAAGGGAAAAAAGAAGGGGAAAAAACACCGTGCAGGTTTTTTTTTTACTGTTATTCTTAAGATCTGACTCCCCCGCAATCACTTACAACGCTCCCCAAGAGGCTGTGTACCGAATTTCACGGCTCTAGTATATATAGCATTCGTACTTTGAATTAAACCTTTCGCGAATTGAATTAAACTTTCCGCGAATTGAATTAGACTTTCCGCAAAATGAATTAGACTTTTCGCAAATTGAATTAAACTTTTCGCAAATTGAATTAAACTTTCCGCAAATTGAATTAAACCTACATACGTGAAAAGAACAATAACATTAAGAAACCCTTCCGGTTAAATTTAAAAGAAAAAAAAAAAAAAAAAAAAAAAAAAAAACATCAAGAAAGGAACACTGATCCCTCCCTGTTGCTGGGTACCAAAGTTATCCTCATAGGACGGCTCAGCATGTGTGCAAACGTGATGGATATGTTTCTGCTGCTCTTGGACGACCTCTCCATCACTTTTTGCTTTTAGAAGTCTTCTTGCTAATGCCGATAAATTATATAAAATGCCATCTATAAATGGATACGTTGCGAGCTCAGTTTTATTAATAATAAATAAATAATTTGCCTTCAGAGTAACTTCATGAGGTGCTGGATTATGTTTAAATCTACAATTTTTGTGCTCGTTTCATCACTTGCACGATTCGTTACAATATATTTTGTTGAAGTTTTACATTTTGTCTTGATTAAAACAACAGATTCGAATAAGGTCAATTTGCAGAAAGTTTAATTCAATTTGCGAAAAGTTTAATTCATTTTGGGATAAGTTTAATTCATTTTGCAGAAAGTCTAATTCAATTCGCGGAAAGTTTGATTCAATTCGCGAAAGGTTTAATTCAAAGTGCGAATGCTATAAGTACATGAGAGAAGTTACATTCATTGCTCACATATCTGATCTGACTTCATTGCAATCACTTCCAGGGGGCCCCCAAGAGGCTGTTTACCAAATTTCTGGGTTCTAGGGTAGGGCACAGAGATTAGTTAGGTTCATGGGTCACCCAGCTGATCTGTAGATGTATAGGAAAGCTCTCAGGGTGGGGTTATTTTAGGCCCCAAGTACGGAAGCATGGTGGCTTATTGTACTCTTCTGAGAGTTTTGCGTTTAAACAAAGAGATTCAGCTCTCTAGTGAGGGATGTGAGTCCCGTGATTTAGTAGTTCGCTTCGAATAGACCTCGTTGAGGTTTGCGCCCTTGAGTGTTCAAATCTGCGATAGGTGAGTGTAGGGCACTTGAAGATTATGTGGGATGCTGTTTCGTCTGTTTCCTCACACAGTCTGCACTGGGTTGAACTTTTCGGGACCCCTACGTGGTGTAGGTGGAACCGTAGGGATGCAAAGCCGACTATTGTTAGCGAATTTTGGAAGAAAATTAAGCTATTGCTCTCGCCTCAAAATCTGTAGAATGTGAATATCTGAAAAAAATTTATGCCGAAATCCGTTTCAGGCTATTCTGAATCATATTCTGAAGTTTAACGCATTTTTTTATGTATGTATGTATGTATGTGTCATTCCAGACGATAACTGTCCGTAGAATTGTGCTAGAAACTTCCAACAAATTTTAAAATGTTAAGGACACAAAACGAAAGTTCAAGTTCGTTGGCCAGCATGATCGGATTACATCTTCGGGTTGAAATTTTCAAAAATGTAGTCAACAATTTCAAAATAGCCTGTTTTTTGCGATTTGTTGTGCGAAATAATTTTTTCAGCATACTAACATGTGGTATATTCGGAATCAGCGTAAAATTTCCTATAAGAATATGTATCAAGTTTTCAAAAATTTCAAAGTTGAAAAATCAGTCAAAAATCGAAATAATGGTTCGCTAGTTGTAAATTTCTCTACACGATCAATAGCGACTGAAATGTCGAAGATTTCTTTAAAAATTCGCTCATGGGGGTCTTGCTGCATGACTGGACTGTTTCTAGTTCCCAACGGTTTTTCCTGAGTAGTCCCTCAGTAAGTTCGGTGTTGGGTTCGGCCACCACGAGTTTGCTGTGGACATGTCCTTCAATATTGGACCATCTTTTTGTAGGTTTTTGGTCAACCCACCCAGCTGATCGGACTTCTTCGCGACCACTTTCACTGGTATGTACATGAGGGAATTTAGCTTTATCCCTCACACAGCTGATCTGACTTCCTCGTAAAAACTTCCACGAGGAAGTGGTATCACTACCTCGCTTATTGTAGTCTGTTGACCACAATACAGGTTTCAGTCGAGTATTTCTCCCAATACTTAGCATCCAAACGGAGAAAATTTGGCCACATTAGTTAATAACAATCATATACAATGACTCTTCATTCATTCATCGTCCAAGTGGATAAAACTGTGATAATTATCCTGCTGCAATGAGAAACACCAAGATCTCCCGCAATATTCACCTGTCAACTATTTATCAAACCCATTAAATTTGTTCATACGGAAAGTTTTTACTCTGTCCGACTGCGCCATAAATTTCTTATCGCTAACCTTGGATATTTACATACCAAAGTGAGGTTTAGTTAGTTAGCTCTCCGGTCTTTTTTTGAATATTTAGCTTTCAAACATTCGGGTGATTTCTTGTGTTTTTTTGAAATCTTGTGTTTTTGAAATCTACAAGGGCACTTTTACGAATTGATTTGTTGTAAATTATTATTAGTTTTGTACATTTTTGTTTTAGATCTTTTTAGTCTGATTTCTTTTCTTGTTCCGGTCTGCATTTTTTTTACTCTTTCAAGAGGTAGCGGTGCTCCATCTTCAAGGCTTGTTTCGTTTCCAAGCACTTGGGTGGATACTAAACATTGTAAATAACGTCTTGAAATTAAGAATCTTGGAATGTTCATATTTTACTGGCGTAATCCATATTCTTCGAACAGATTTTATTTCGGAGCTCGGTTTCATGCCACACGTGGATGCGCGTAGAAATGAGAACCTTATTATAGTTCTAAGCGCCATTGTGTGCTAATCCATTTCCTTTGCCTAGCGCATGTTGTCATATTTATTCAGTATCAATTATAAATGTGTACTCTCAAATGATTGGAGGTATTGAAGATGACAAGATTTTGAAATTATATCAATATTGACGTCATAATTTGCCTCTTTGTCTCCAGAGACTAGCTCACAGTTGATCGTAATAATTGGTTTGCAGCATGAAAACTTGTAGTTTTGTTGCAAGCAATTTCGCCTAAATGTTCAACCGTAATCTTGCTGCCCAAATGCATTATTTTTTGGGAAATATTTCTTTTTTATCGGAGTCTATTATGTTTACCGGTAGAATTTATATCTCATTGTCACATATTACTCCTTGGAATGTGGGTACCCTTTCAAACAGGATGACCAGATGAACGATTTTTTGCAGTTTTTCTCATCATATTTCTCAAAATGTTATTGAATTTGAGTACTTTGGTTGCCCAGAAATTGTAAACTGTTCCTAAATAATGATGTGCTATGCATACCAATTTTAGAATTATAATTTTTAAAATAACATTTTAATGACATTCAGGGACATTTTTCAGCACTTTCATGCAAAAAAATTTGCAATTTTCTAATTCACAGTTGATTCCTGTGCCTTTTTAGTGTTTTTTAAGCTTTTTTTTAAATTTGAGCTATTTAATTTGCTCAAAAAGTTCTGGCCATCCAACTCATCCTTTCTTTTGGAATGCTTCACTTTTTGGCCCAAGAACGGATTTACCCAAGACGATCCTAAAGAGAGTTATCATCTGGAATGACACATACATATACATGCAGTTTATTATATATGCATGTGAAAAAATATCAAACTCCAGGAATCGTTTTCGAATGTCTCAAAACGGACTTCCATGGAGAATTTTGGAAAATTTTGATTTTTAAATTTTTGGAGCTATTCCAATATAGGTTAGCGGTAGGTAGTTCATTGACAAAACTGAACAAAATTGATGAACTAATTTTGGGAACTTATAAAACACATTCCGGTAAATAACAGTTGGGTTGTTTAAACTGAGAAAAATAAGGCTGTGAAAATAACTTTATTCGGTGCATACTGGATGTTTCGCCGAATCTCAGCTCTCATACCATCAAAGGAGTCACTCCAGTCACATTTGTTCACAAAATTATGTCACCGTCCGTATTTCACGTATCAAAGTGCACATACGTTCTAGTTTTTATGATGTGTAGATGATTTATGTCGGCATTTCACCTCACGCAACAGCTAAGATTCCGTCTAGATACCGATCTTAGAGATGGCAGCACGTGAAAGCTGTGCCCAAAATGCGGCCGGAAGGACCTGAAGACCAAATTGGATTAGATTAAACCTAGTGGAGAATGGAGGGCGGTGTTGTCGGATCATCTGAGGTTGCAGGCCCTGAAAGTACGCGGAGAGGAGCAGCCCCAAACCGCGGGTACTGGCGGCTGCAGCGCATGCGTGGATTTTTGCCCACATTTCCCCACTATTTACTGAAGACGGGGGGAGACCCCTCTTGCTCTCTGTTGGCTCTTCGGAGCGAAATCCGAATCTCCTTATCGATGTTTCCTTTCGATTCTTGTTACTCCCCTAACGCTCCTAAAGGTTAAGGGTAAGGGGAGTGTGTCACCCAAGAAACCTCTGAGTTTAAAAACAATCCTCGGGGTACTGGTATAATATGGTATTTTACCTTTTAGTTAAACCTTTTTCGCAATGAATTAAACCTTTTTTACTTTGAATTAAACCTTTTAGCGAATTTTCTTAGAAAATAAAGCTATTGCAATGGCTCCAAAAATTTTAAAATAAAAATTTTCAAAAATTTTCTTCATCGAAATCTGTTTTGAGGCATTATGAAATGATTCCTGGATTTTAACGCTTTTTTATATATATGTATATATATATATATATATATATATATATATATATATATATATATATATATATATATATATATATGTAGGTATGTATGTAAAGTATATATGTGTATGTGTCATTCCAGACTCGCCAAAAAATCAAGCATTTCGAAAGAAAGGATGAGTTCGTTGGACAACACTTTTTGAGCACATTAAATTGGTCAAATTTCAAAAAATGTACTTAAAAAATCACTAAAAATGGCAAAAAAACCGCTAAAAATTAACAAATTTCTATTTTTTAGCAGAATGCTACTCGAAAAAAATTAATCGAACATGAACTAGGACATTTAAAAATTTAAGCACAAAATTGTACTGAGAAATGTTCTTAAATTTCATTAAAATAAGCTAAAAATCGATAGGAACACTTGTAAAAATTCACAAAAAGTTAGGAAATTGTAAAAATCCACAGAATTGTTTGTTCATTGGAATGTTACTGACAAAAAGTTAGTTTGCTATAAAATGTATGATAAAATGTTTATTTGTCCCCAAAGTGCTCAAATTTCAACAGAATTTAACATAAATGTAATACGACTATTTATGAAAATTCGCTCATACGATCATGCTGCATGACTGGAACTTTTTTAACTTTCATTTAAACTTTTTTGACTTTCATTTAAACCTTTTAGCGAGTTTTTGAAGAAAATTAAGCTATTGCTCTCGCCTCAAAATTTGTAGAATGTGAATTTTTGAAATCATTTTATGCAGAAATCCGTTTCAGGCTATTCTGAATCATATTCTGAAGTTTAACGCATTTTTTTATGTATGTATGTATGTATATATGTATGTATGTGTCATTCCAGACGATAACTGTTCGTAGAATTGTGCTAGAAACTTCAAACAAATTTTAAAATGTTAAGGACACAAAACGAAAGTTCAAGTTCGTTGGCCAGCATGATCGGATTACATCTTCGGGTTGAAATTTTCAAAAATGTAGTCAACAATTTCAAAATAGCCTGTTTTTTGCGATTTGTTGTGCGAAATAATTTTTTCAGCATACTAACATGTTGTATATTCGGAATCAGCGTAAAATTTCCTATAAGAATACGTATCAAGTTTTCAAAAATTTCAAAGTTGAAAAATCAGTCAAAAATCGAAATAATGCCGTTCGCTAGTTGTAAAAATCGGTAATATTTGCATGAAACATTGTCCAAATTCAGATTGAACGACTCTTATGGAAGTATTATTTTATGTCAAGATTTGATGATGTTATGATAGGATACTGTTAAGATTTCAACTGCCTTCAATACTGACCACATTGGACATAGAAATCTTTAAAAATTACCTACATTTGTCTTTAAATCTACAAGATTAGTTTAATAATAATAAAGTATGAGTACCTCCTAATTATTTTTAATATTTTGATTCCATGTTTGTCTATCAAAATCATAAACTAAAATTTCTCTACACGATCAATAGCGACTAAATGTCGAAGATTTCTTCAAAACTTCGCTCATGGGGTCATGCTGCATGACTGGACTTTCTTATTTTACTTTCATTTAACCCTTTTTCACTTTCATGTAAACATTTTTTACATTGAATTAAACCTTGGAAGAGAATGTTAATTTGTGTAAAAAATAAACTCGTGAATGATACGCTGGCTGTCGGAGTTGAAAGCAGGTGCCTACCCCGGTGCGCCGATCTAGCGAGAAAGAGAGGAAGACACATTAGGTGTGTTCCAACCACCCCTCTGAGTTCATGAACTCGTGAGTTCATGAACTCAGACGGGTTCCATGAGTTCATGAAACTTTTAGTTTCATGAACCCGTCGGTGGGAACACTTTAGTTCACATGACTAAACTTGATAGTTCAATGCACTAAGTAGCGCTAGCGTCGTCTTTAGTAACGTGAACACCTCGTCATTGAAATCCTTTGAGCATTATGAAGAAAAGGCTAAAAAGGTGAAAAAAAAAATAAACGGTATTTTCAACTTTTCTGAAGTTTATTTGCTAATTGCCCCCTCAGACTATTTCCCTAGGTATGAAGGGTATGGGATATCATTCCTATCCAGAAGAAGAGTAACTGTTGAGATTTTCATCAAAATCCCTCGAGCCATTATTGAGAAAAGGCAACAAAAAAAAAGTGCTAAACACGACGTTTTTTCAAGTAAGGTAGGTTGAGCCAAGTGCGCCAAGAAAAACATTGAGTAGTTTGACTTTGCCTGCCAATTACCAACTAGGTACCCTTAAACAAATGTTTTCTATCTATGTGTAGACAGCTGATAAAAGAAAACTGACGGTGGTAATAATTATTCGATGGAGCAAATTGAAAAAGAGATGTGAAAAACATAATACAACAAGCATCAAGCAGGCTAATGACAAGGCATTTAGCGTGAAGGTTCGCAGTGAAATGAGATTTTTGGAAGGTTACGAAAGGTTTTCTTCAGTTCGAGTTCTCAACCCTATCCCCGAGCAGGTCTGAAAAATTCATGAACTCACTGAAACTCAGTTCATGAACCCGATGCGGTGGGAACACTGTAGCGAGTGTTGAGTTCCTGAACTGAAAACGGTTGGAACACGATTCACGTGCGCATACGGTTCGGCGCCGAACCAGTTCCGAAAAGTTCATGAACTCGCGGTGGTTGGAACACACCTATTCAGTCGCCTCATTTCTCCTAAGAAGAAGGCGATCCGTATTTGCCCATGTCCGGCTACTGCGTGTCACGATGAGCGTATTTATTTTCATGTCAGTTTGGTGTCATATTTATTGTTATATTGTTTATTTATTCTTTGTAAATAAAGTTTTCATCATTCATTTTGTTCAAAAATTGACTTTCCTACTTGGGAATAGAAGATTCAATGTAAAAAATGTTTAAATGATTTAAAAAAGGTTTAAATGAAAGTAAAAAAAGTTTAAATGAAAGTGAAAAAGGTTTAATTTAAAGTAAAAAACGTTTAAATCATTGCGAAAAAGGTTTAACTATAAGGTAAATACTATAAATTGATTTGGTATGTAACCAGGCTGGCTTACTACTTGGGTATTTCAGTCACCAAGAGAAATACCTACCAAATGATTCAGTCATGCAGCATGGCTAGTAGAACAAATTTTCAAAGAAAAGTTGTGGATAAAATTAAATTCGGGTCATTGAGGCCAGCAGTCAATACAATTGAGGAGGTAGCCGTGTGACGAGATCCCAATGAAACATTTAGGACATGTAGCCAAACTCGAAAATTCTTTCAATTTTTTTTTCACTTATTTATGAATCTTGGAGATTTGGGAGTGATAGCAATCGACTCACTGTTGAAAAATACTTCGACGGTGACACCCCACCTGCCCTATCGTAAAAAACAATTTTTTTTGTATTTTTGGGCCACTAAATTGTAAATTTGAACCTGGAATTCTGGAGCGATTAGGCTGGCCAACGAACTCTGCCTGTCTTTCGCCAAGACGGATTTGTCTGCGTTGGAATGAAATTTTTCCGCCGTATATATTGAGGGAGTCATCTTCTGGAAAATGCACCGTATAAATGTATTTCTGTATACGACATTACAATTTAGGATTGTGTTCTTTAATGTATGAAACGGATTTGTAGCCCACATTTCCCACATTTAAAATATTGAAGCCATCTAAGCACATTTTCTCTTTCAAAATGCGTTAAATGATCTGATTAGTTTATGGTTAACCTCTACATTATTTCCCCCTTTCAATCGCAGAACATATGACACGCTGGCCACCCTGACTGAGAAATAAATAATGAGTTTTACACCTGAACAACCCTAAAAAAGGATATTAACATTTGGTACCTAGTTAACATTTAAAACGCGGCGATAAACATTTAATCGCTCTGTATAATTACCAGTCATAATTTTAGTTGTCACTGTTTTGGTTCCATCTTTATACTTGGTCTTTGATGCTGTTTACTTTTGTTGTACCCCTTCGAGCCGTAAAGGTAAGTTATGTAATCACTGAAGAAATGACGTCGGTGACTCCCTCAATTCAAGGGTGTACTGAAATTCTGAAAACATGGCATATAGATGTATCCGCAATAAAAGATGGGTAGGTGTTCATGGAATTCAAGCTTAAAGTATGTTGACCGTGTGTTCCGAAAATGAGAAGTCGTTGTAGAGCGCAGTACTGACAAACGTACTGTACCTAATCTAGCTTAGAATACCTATGCCGAGAAGATATATTAGAGGTAGAAGACCAATTCGAGTATGGGCGTTCCACTTCGAAAATTGAATCGGTGAAATCTAATTCATCGAAAAAAAAAAAATGTCCAGTCATGCAGCATGACCCCATGAGCGAATTTTTGAAGAAATCTTCGACGTTTCAGTCGCTATTGATCGTGTAGAGAAATTTTAGTTTATGATTTTGATAGACAAACATGGAATCAAATTCTATCTACAGCATGGTTCTAGCCTTAAACAGCATGGTTCTAGGATTGGTTATACAGGTATACTTCCATAAGAGTATTTAGTTCAATCTGAATTTGGACAATGTTTCATGCAAATATTACCGATTTTGACAACTAGCGAACGGCATTATTTCGATTTTTGACTGATTTTTCAACTTTGAAATTTTTGAAAACTTGATACATATTCTTATAGGAAATTTTCCGCTGATTCCGAATATACCACATGTTAGTATGCTGAAAAAATTATTTCGCACAACAAATCGCAAAAACAGGCTATTTTGACATTTTTGACTACATTTTTGAAAATTTCAACCCGAAGATGTAATCCGATCATGCTGGCCAACGAACTTGAACTTTCGTTTTGTGTCCTTAACATTTTAAAATTTGTTTGAAGTTTCTAGCACAATTCTACGGACAGTTATCGTCTGGAATGACACATATATACATACATACATATATACATACATACATACATTAAAAGTCCAGTCATGCAGCATGACCCCATCTGCGAATTTTTGAAGAATATTACCGATTTTTACAACCAGCGAACGGCATTATTTCGATTTTTGACTGATTTTTCAACTTTGAAATTTTTGAAAACTTGATACATATTCTTATAGGAAATTTTACGCTGATTCCGAATATACCACATGTTAGTATGCTGACAAAATTATTTCGCACGACAAATCGCAAAAAACAGGCTATTTTGAAATTTTTGACTACATTTTTGAAAATTTCAACCCGAAGATGTAATCCGATCAAGCTGGCCAACGAACTTGAACTTTCGTTTTGTGCCCTTAACATTTTAAAATTTGTTTGAAGTTTCTAGCACAATTCTACGGACAGTTATCGTCTGGAATGACACATACATACATACATATATACATATATACATACATACATACATACATACATACATTAAAAAAATGCGTTAAACTTCAGAATATGATTCAGAATAGTCTGAAACGGATTTCTGCATAAATTTTTTTCAAAAATTCACATTCTACAAATTTTGAGGCGAGAGCAATAGCTTAATTTTCTTCAAAAATTCGCTAAAAATGCGTTAAACTTCAGAATATGATTCAGAATACCCTAAAACGGATTTCTGCATAAAAATTTTTCAAAAATTCACATTCTACAAATTTTGAGGCGAGAGCAGTAGCTTAATTTTCTTCAAAAATTCGCTAACAAGGGTGTCGAGGCTCTGTCGAAAATTGTAAAGTAGCGCCCCAGGCGGCAATTATTAAAGCTGCAGGTCGGATTACGGCTAATTCGCTATGATACGACGAAGCTCACCTTCAGACGTGTTTTAAATCGAATCGTTGTTGGGGACTATAAAAGATTTAGTTCCAAGCAAATCACGATAGCTATGGTATGGAGGGGGAGATTTAGATCTAAAATTCACGTCTTATGATTGGAGAAACCAAACTTGTGAAGCTGGCTGTAGTAATGAGGTTGAAAATGCATACTATTTAGCAAGATTTAGTGCGCTGGGAGCGGTGTTTGTTAGCGAAAATTTGTTCGTTAGCCCTACGAGACGTTCCAAACCCGACGCGAGCACCTCCCATCCTACTGCCTTTTCCCCTCCATTTGTTCCCCGCTGGGTAACAACCGAACAGCTGACCCGTCTTATCACTTATCTTATTGTTTAGGTTCTGTTTAGATTACAGTACTTTGAACATGCGTGTTTAGTTTATATGTACTTTTAATTATATGTTATATATGTAGTTTAAATTACTTTTATTATATGTTCCTCCGCATGTATGTTCCTCCGTTAAAACATGCTATTTTGTTACCATTGCACATACCAAACGGAGAGGAAATTCAATCTTCGCCGGCACATAGAATCTTGGCATGGTTCGGACAAAGTTAACTGCCAAACAATGAATTTTTCATGTTCAGGAAAATTTCTTGAGTTTTATAACTCGTTTACTGTGATTTTACATTACTCTTTTAGCTAAGTCACTCTCTCTTCTATGTCAGTCTCTAAGTCACATGGAAAATGAGTGGTGGTAATTTATTGTTCCTCCTACATAATAAAATAAAAGCTTTATTTTTTATTAATTTGTCATTTTGCATCAATTTTATTTTCCTTACTCCATTTGAAATATGTGTTCAGATACAATGAATCAAAAGGTTGAAGATAGCAATAAATTTTATAGTTAAAAATGTTAACGCAAAAAGTTGCTCTAATTTCAAAATTTATGAACTCGAGAAATGGCAAAAAATTCGTAAAACAAATGTTCTTTTATAATTTAATGGGGAACTTTCATGTGTTGGAATTTTACACTTTTGACCCTAGATTCGGATTCAGCACACTTGAAAACACTCTACTATTAATTTTCAGCTCAAAATACTGTTTAGTCTGGCCAATAAACGGGTGATAAGATCACGCAAGTAGCTCTCGTTAAGATCTGTCTTTTAAGCAAATAAAAAATAACCATGCAAATTCCGCATTGTTTTATTATTCATTTTATTTTAAGATTAAAATATTTATTAAAACGAGTTTGTCACCCTGGAAATTTGAACATCACCAGATTAGCTTCATGAAAGTATTTAAATTTGAACTTATAAGGTGCATGCTGAAAAAGTCATGAGTTAAGGTATAGGTACTTTCAAAAGTTACTGCAGTAACTCGGAAGTTCATGCTGCTTGACTGAAACTTTTAAAATCATGATCCTAATGTCTTACGTCAATCTGAAAGATATGAAAAATAGCCTTAAAATACTGGCGTTCAAGTTCGATTCACTATTTGTTTGTACATTTGACAATAACTCCCTGCAGTTACGGATATTAACCCTTCGAGGACACTCTGGGGTCAAAATTGACCCCACCGGATATATTTTGTATGATTTTTGGGCTTTACAATTTTTTTTAGCCAAAAGGGATATTTTGTAAATTTGGTTAGTAGCATTGGCTAGGCGAGGAAGTAATAACATCTGGCAGTATACGTTGTTACCTCTAGCTAGAGGGTTGTGAATCTCATGTGGGACACTTTTGACCCCAGTGTGTCTTCTGCGTTCCTAATTTTGTTCTGTTGGGGTAGCCATTGACCCCAGTGTGTATTTTGGATTTCCTCACAAGGTAAGTCATATAATATCATAATTCACTTAATTTTCTCATAGAAAATAAGTATTTTTATAATCTTGTAGTCAGTAGGTATTTCTTTTTCTATACCACTCCTACTAGGTGACTCAGGTGAAGATTCTCAACTGGGTAAATGAGTCTAGTTGATGGGCTATCATAGGTCAGGGTTCAGTTTGGTTCAAAAAATGGGTTGGGTTTTGCATTTTATGCATCTATAGGTAAGTAAATCCATAAATATATTTTTCTTGTAACTTTCCTGTAGTAGGAATGCTTGGATACCCTGAAGAGCCAGCTTCCTCGAGACCTGCTGAACAAGTTGTACGTGGGTGATTTGCCCAATATCTAACGATAAAAAGACGAGTCGGTCTCGTGTGTGAAGTGCACAGTCATACCGAAACGACGTGTGAAAAATTCAATTACTTATACGAGTAACAAATAATAATACTACCTACCTAATAATTCCGTCGTGTTTTTAAAAACAACTTTTAAAAATACATTCATATTTCGTTTTTTATGTGTGCCTATTGCTTAGAAATAATCCTGCAATTACCTTTAATTATTTCGTCATAAAAAATTAAAAAACTGAGGTGATGAAAAATTGAATGAGGAATAAAAACAGTGTATCAGTTTAGGTTAGAAAAAAGGAAGAGATGTGAAAAATGGGGTAAGTTCAAGGTATCGTGAAAAAATTACTATTTAACTTACAACGTTAGAGTTTTTTCTGACTATTCGACAGATAGTCGGCTTTGATAATTTGCTTTTAATTATTGAGCATCTTCAGAACCGAATTTTTAATGTTCATATGCCCAAAATTTTGATTTTTGAAAATTTTACTATGAATGGTTTCAATAAATCACGAATAAAATATTCAATTCTAACTTAATGTATTCTATTTCTTGTTTCTATGCGTAGGTAGGTTAATTTTTGATTTTTTTAAATAGTTAGTTATTGGGAAACTATTTATTGAGTATAATATATAAATTAAAATACACTTGGGGTCAATTTTGACCCCAGAGTGTCTACCGTGTCACACAAAAAAAGGTGTGACCTAGGAGGGTTAACGAAGGTTGGCAATGCTGAGCGGTTGCTTTGTAGGGAGGAACATGTTGGAGTGGGAGGTGCTCGCGTCGGGTTTGGAACGTCTCGTGCCCAAACTTCGTGGGACACCTGGTCAGCATTCCCACCAGTTGTATTCAGTGCTAAAAAGTAGAATTAGGTACATGCAGCTACTTGTGCTTGTAGTACTTGTAGTACTTCGTAGTACTTAGTACTTGTAGTACTTAGTACTTATGCTAAGTACTTAGTACTTGTAGTACTTCTGTCACTTGGCTTATTCTCCCTGGAAGTATGATAGCAAGTACGTTATAATTGTATACGTGTTCTTGCAATTACTTTTGAGGTACTAGTTAAGACAATAAATTGTTTTCCCGACATATGACAGAACTGTTTTCGGAATTATCTTCCCTTAGTGAAACTGCTTCCATCCTCTCGTTTCATTTGTATAATACACATCTCGTAGATGATGTACTTCTGTGCTATTTATTTAATTAGAAAGTAATTTTGTTGAAAAATAATATCAGCAAGGCGAGAGTACAACTTTAAGCATTGTGTAAGCTTGGTGTGAACATCCATAGCGCTTCTGGCGGAGAAGATTTTTATTTCGTAAAGCTCCACCGTGTTTACTGTCACCTATGTTTCATTTCCTGTGCCATCTTTATTAGTGGGATAACGTGATCATGACGTAATCGAATGCTGAACCTTCTGATTGGAGGTCCCAAAACAAGTTCTGTAGCGATTTCCTCGTGAAAGTGGGAAGACTTTCTTCGCTAGTCTTGATGTTATGATGACAAATTGATTGATGGTGTGTCAGAATGGTATACTGCCCTTCATCAGGCCTAGAGGAAAATACTTATGTAGCTTGTTGGTTGCTTTACTTTCCGAACGCCCCGAGTGGCTAAGGGAAAGTTATGTTTTCGGACTAACAAAAATATCAGACACTCTCCGCAAAATAAGGTGTCTGCGGTGTGGACCCAAACTGTCTTGTTTGCCTTACTGTCTCTTTACCTTACTGTAAATGATACGGGAAATAAGGTTAATAATCAACAAATTCTTATTCAAATGAGCCGACTGGTCCAGCATTGCCTGTCTCTTACCTGTGATTTTAGAGGTACTGGTGCAGGTGGAGATATGAAGATCAGCAAGTTTTGTTGTCATCATGGAGGATGGAGCTAAAGCTCATTTATTAGGTGTCTTTAATTTTCTTACGATTCTACTAGCTAGATATAAATCAAGTGAAGTTATTGTGATTCCTTGTGGGGTCAAATGTACACCAGAGAATTGGCTGCTAGGAATACACACATATTGTTCCCGGAAGCAATACCTAGCAATGTTCACTCCAAAATCGAAATTTCGCCTTGGCACTTTACGTATTAAAAGACGTCTTTAATACATTTTGGTTTCGTGTCGTGTGTTACCGCTGATCATTACCAAACGCATAACTTCCACAATTCACTTATTATTTTGATGAAATTTAATGGGATCACTTAAAATGGCCTGAGCAAAAGAATCGTGTGAGCGGGGAGCCGCGATTATGCATTTCTTCTCGATGTCACTGGAACACAGGAACTTCAACTTGGGATCTTGGATCAACATTGGTTCAACTGGAGTTTTCAATGATCCGAGTTCAGTCGAAAACTCGTTCCTTGGAGCTCAGTTCAATTTGGTGGAACCGAAATGTACAAACTGAGATCAATTCGTTCATGGTTTACATTGAACTTGGATCCTGATAAACCGAGTTCACGGTTTTTGGTGAAAGTGACCCCAAAATGGGACCTCTCTGAGTATGGTATAGCACTTGAGGAATCACTATAATCCGCTGAGAGCTCTTTACTTACTTGATCCTGTTCAACTTTAAATGCTGAATTTAGGAATGGGACCTCACTGGGTGTGAACTAAAAGTTCCAGTCATGCAGCATGATCGTATGAGCGAATTTTCGTAAATTATCGTATTGTATAATGTTGAATTGTTTTGAAATTTGAGCTTTTTGAGTGCAAGGAAATCGTTAACCATTAATTTTATGGCAAAAAACGTATTCTAAATAATAACCTGCTATTCAAATAGAAGTTCTGAATTTTTAGCTTTTTTAGCAGGTTTTATCAATTTTTTAGCAAATTTTGATGAATTTTAAGTACATTTTTCAGCATAATTGTGTACATACATTTTTGGATGTTCTATTTTATAGTTAATAAACTTTATTTGAGCAATATTCTACCAAAAAATATAAATTGAACGATTTTTAGCCGTTTTTAGCCATTTTTAGAGATTTTTTGAGTACATTTTTTGAAATTTGACCAATTTAATGTGCTCAAAAAGTGTTGTCCAACGAACTCATCCTTTCTTTTGAAATGCTTGATTTTTTGGCGAAAGAACGAAGTTTTTATCTCAATTCTATCGAGAGTTATCGTCTGGAATGACACATACATATATATATATATACATATATATATATATACATATAAAAAAGCGTTAAAATCCAGGAATCATTTCAGAATGCCTCAAAACAGATTTCGATGAAGAAAATTTCTGAAAATTTTTATTTTAATATTTTTGGAGCCATTGCAATAGCTTCATTTTCTAAGAAAATTCGCTAAAACTAAAACGAATTAAATCACTCTCGACGAAGTTGTGGAAACCCATTCTAAACTTTTTTCTGGGTGTGGTAGAGTATAACTACAACTTAGGTAATCATCCATTTGTACCAGTATAATGAGCTCTGAACTGTTCCTATCTAACTTGGGATGCTGAAATTTGGAACGGGGGCTGTGGTAGAGTGTAATGTTGCCACTTAAGAAACACTACAATCTACTGAATGGGCTCTGT
This sequence comes from Adelphocoris suturalis, assembly GCA_030762985.1. Lineage (NCBI taxonomy): Eukaryota > Metazoa > Arthropoda > Insecta > Hemiptera > Miridae > Adelphocoris > Adelphocoris suturalis. Next base: position 11,989,553 of record CM061042.1, on the reverse strand, counting down.
ACTTAATTTTGTTGCTATTCCACTAAAAATGCTGAACGTTGGGATGGTGCTATAATGTGTATAATTGAGGTTTGAGAAACCTTTCTAATCCGCTGAGCGTACTTTACAGCTAATATTATTTTAATCTAACTTGAGATGATGAATTTCAAAACGGAGCCTCTCTGGGTGTGGCAGACACGATTGTAGATAGTATTTCCCTGGCAGTACTGTCACAATTGACTGTAAATTGATGTGATGGTACACTGTGATCTACATTCATGTCTTGGATGAGCGAGCGAAGAGCGCGGGCACAGTTTAGTAGTATATAAAATTTAATAGTGGTTTCAGCTCAAAACTAAACATTCTGCTTCCACTTTTAATATGTTCTTCAGGTGCTGCTAATGCTAAACCATTTATAAATCAATATTTTCTTATTAATCACATCAGAATGCTATGTGCCTCTCCTACCTTATCCGACGCTTCCTTGAGCAGTCATTTCAGTAGGTTTCTTCTACAAACTATACCATATATTACAACTCGAGCGTCAATGTTATCAGACGAGCATTAAAATTATATTAAAAAATTCAAAATACGTCGTATCCGATGTAAAGTTACTTGAGACACCTCTGAGACGCTCGCAGTCCTTGTCTGTGGTACCTACTCGCGGGTTTCAAAGCGTACCGCGGGAGCACGTATTGATTTGACCTACTCCAAGGTCTGCACTTCGCACTGACCTCTGAACTTTTGACTGATCGCCTTTCTTGATTTTTCTTCTTGGTTTGCTACGCAATCGGTTTCTGCTTTTGATCTCTAAAAAATCGCACTCGCCTCACCCCCTGACGATGGTGGGCTTCTTTTTAGCGAATTTGTTAAGAAAATTATTAGCGAATTTTTTAAGAAAATTAAGCTATTGCTCTCGCCTCAAAATTTGTAGAATGTGAATTTTTGAAAAAATTTTATGCAGAAATCCGTTTCAGGCTATTCTGAATCATATTCTGAAGTTTAACGCATTTTAGCGAATTTTTGAAGAAAATTAAGCTATTGCTCTCGCCTCAAAATTTGTAGAATGTGAATTTTTGAAAACATTTTATGCAGAAATCCGTTTCAGGCTATTCTGAATCATATTCTGAAGTTTAACGCATTTTTTTATGTATGTATGTATATATGTATATATGTATATATGTATGTATGTATGTATGTATGTATGTATGTGTCATTCCAGACGATAACTGTCCGTAGAGTTGTGCTAGAAACTTCAAACAAATTTTAAAATGTTAAGGACACAAAACGAAAGTTCAAGTTCGTTGGCCAGCATGATAGGATTACATCTTCGGGTTGAAATTTTCAAAAATGTAGTCAAAAATTTCAAAATAGCCTGTTTTTTGCGATTTGTTGTGCGAAATAATTTTTTCAGCATACTAACATGTGGTATATTCGGAATCAGCGTAAGATTTCCTATAAGAATATGTATCAAGTTTTCAAAAATTTCAAAGTTGAAAAATCAGTCAAAAATCGAAATAATGCCGTTCGTTAGTTGTAAAAATCGGTAATATTTGCATGAAACATTGTCTAAATTCAGATTGTCTTTAAATCTACAAGATTAGTTTAATAATAATAAAGTATGAGTACCTCCTAATTATTTTTAATAATTTGATTCCATGTTTGTCTATCAAAATCATAAACTAAAATTTCTCTACACGATCAATAGTGACTGAAATGTCGAAGATTTCTTCAAAAATTCGCTCATGGGGTCATGCTGCATGACTGGACTTTTTTTATGTATGTATGTGTCATTCCAGACGATAACTGTCCGTAGAATTGTGCTAGAAACTTCAAACAAATTTTAAAAAGTTAAGGACACAAAACGAAAGTTCAAGTTCGTTGGCCAGCATGATCGGATTACATCTTCGGGTTGAAATTTTCAAAAATGTAGTCAAAAATTTCAAAATAGCCTGTTTTTTGCGATTTGTTGTGCGAAATAATTTTTTCAGCATACTAACATATGGTATATTCGGAATCAGCGTAAAATTTCCTATAAGAATATGTATCAAGTTTTCAAAAATTTCAAAAATGAAAAATCAGTCAAAAATCGAAATAATGCCGTTCGCTAGTCGTAAAAATCGGTAATATTTGCATGAAACATTGTCCAAATTCAGATTGAACTACTCTTATGGAAGTATCCCTGTATAACCAATTTTAGAACCATGCTGTTTAAAATGTAGGTAGTAGGTGCTTTAAAAAAAAAAAAAAAAAAAAAAAAAAAAAAAAGTAATCACAACTGATGAGTTTACTCTGTGCATGTGTTAATAATTTGATTCCATGTTTGTCTATCAAAATCATAAACCAAAATTTCTCAACACGATCAATGGCGACTGAAATGTCGAAGATTTCTTCAAAAATTCGCTCATGGGGTCATGCTGCATGACTGGACTTTTTTTTATTAACTCCATTGAACGCCTCCTCCACCACTTGAATCAAGGTTGCCAGGCATACTCCCTTTATGAGAATTGTGTGTGCTTTATTTTTTGATTGATGTATTTCATACTCTAAGTACTTGGTAACTACGAAGTGGGCTATTTTCGTCTCATTTTGTTATCTAAGAATCTCATTCTGCATCCTTGAAACTCCTCGCTTTGTAAATTTTTCTCTCAAAACGCCAACTGGTTTGGACAAAAAGCCGATAGAAAGATGAATTGACGACTTAAGTGGACGACGCAGTCGTCCGGCGGTCGTTTCCCCTGTAACATCTCTCAGCTTCCTTACATCGCTGTTTAGCCACGTGCCACTTTCGAATGCCCTCTATATTGCACCTTTTTGAAAAGTTCTCAGCCAGTAAAAAACAAAATAGGTGAAATCGTACATTGCTTACTCATCCTCTTTTAGCTTCAAAATTGTATTTCATACAAGCTGACACTGACGTGCTGCGCAAAAGATGTACCTATATTGTGCATTTTTATTAAGGACCTGTTCGTGTGTCATTCGGGGAGGTTCCTAAACTGTCATTAAATAATGAAAAGTCCCATTACTGCCAATATTGATAACACAAATTTTCGTTTTTTATGCTGAATTGTCAGATATTTTTGCGTTTATTTACCATTTATTAAAAATGTACCACTCTTTTGAACATTATAATATTTAGAGGTAGAAAGTATGGTATAGTTTAAAACCCTTCTTTTACTGGGTCATTGAATTTTATTTTTTTGGTAATTTGTTCACTGGAACATTTGCCAAACCCTAGTTACTTTTCAGCCCTTTGCGAGGCATATGTTGGTATGACAACATATAAGGTACCTTAAGGTATCATAAGGTTCGTGAAGCATGTCCTTCAAGAGCGACTACGCTAGTAGATTTTTCTCAGCAATTCTGATCAATTGCGTGGTGATTAAGAATTCGGAAAATAATTCCACAGAAAATGGCGGGCGGTGCAACGGTTGGCCGATGAAATAATTCATGATTTGAAATAAAATCTGTTGTGTTACGTTCATTATTCTTTATTATACTTTATTAAATGCTTTCAACTCAGCTGATCTGTGCCTCATTCATCTTCTCTGTACCATCATCAGCATTCTCCCTCGACCCTCCCTCTCAAATGTCATCTTCCTGCGTTGGATATGGGAGGAAATGGCTTTGGAGGTCACTCAGCTGATCATCATATATCAGGTGCCTTCAGCATTCTCCATTGATCCTCCCTCTAAAACTTCGGCTTTCTGCGTTAAATAGGAGAGAAAATGGCTTTGACGCTCACTCAGCTAATTGGTGCCCATTTGTTCGTCTTCAGCATTCTCCCTTGAGCCTACGTCTCAAATTCCAGCTTCCTGCGTTTAAACATAATATGTGAATTGAACTTGAGATGGTAAAAATTGGAACGGGATGTCTTTTGGTGTGGTAGAGTATAAATATTACAACTTGAGAAACCATTCTAAGCAGCTGAGTGGGCTCTTTACCTTATTTTGTTCCTATTCAACTTTTCAGGTGTACATGTTCTGAATTATTGAGCGGGGTCCCTATGGGTATGGTAGAGCGTAACTACAAGCCACAGTAATCAGCAGAGCTGTAGCTAATCTAGCTGGACTTGGCTGAATTTTGCTATAAATGATGATGTGTCCCCACGCTATTTGTGAGTGATGAAGTTGAGCAATGAACCTTTTTGTTGTTGATCTCTGATTTAACAAAGTTGACGTTTATGTTGTGTAGGATGATACAGACTCTTGAATAAACGTGCATCTTATAACTACCAACAGACTAGGGACCCCCGACGGAGGGTCGGACTCAGCTGAATTGGGCACCAGCGGCAACTAAACCACCTGAACTGGCTGGGCACTTTCCAAATCCTAGGTAGGCAGGGTCTGCTCAAGAATTTATGGGATTGACTACTTGATGATATGTATTTTTGAGATGCGAGCATCCAGACTACTAAACTATTTATCCGTCTAATGTATTTACACGCTAGAGGGATATGAATATATCGTGGAGACACATACAGAACTTTTTTGACTAGGCAAGTAGTTCCGTATGTGTTCCCACTTTTTTCAATTCAATATTTCTTATGTACGCAAAGGATAAAGTTAATCTAATATATAAAATTCTCGTGTCACAGTTTTCGTTGCCATACTCCTCCGAAACGGCTTGACCGATTTTGATGAAATTTTTTGTGCTTATCCGGTATCTATGAGAATCGGCCAACATCTATTTTTCATCCCCCTAAATGTTAGGGGTAGTCCACCCCTAAATTTTTTTTTATTTTTTAGACAAAATTTTTAATTTCTATTTTTTATGATACAACATCCCCCTACAGAAGTTAAACCTACCCTTAGAGATCTACCGTTTGCGAGCGAAGCGAGCAACATCCCCTACAGAATTAAACCTACCCTTAGGGATCTACTGTTTGCGAGCGAAGCGAGCAACATCCTCTACATGTTTCAATTGTTATACATCGCATGTGTACAGCCACACCTTGCGAGCGAAGCGAGCAACATTTCCTACATGCCACACTTTGCGAGCGAAGAGAGCAACATTCCCTACATGTCACACTTTGCGAGCGAAGCGAGCAATTTAATGGGGGGTCCAGGGGGCTTGCCCCCCGGCTGGACGTGGAGGCGAGCGAAGCGAGCCGGAGCGGCTAGTATATCATAAAAACATGGGAAAGAGGAGATTCCGAGGTTTCCAAAACGGTCGTCAAATTCATTTTTTGATTGGATAATGACAGATTTACATTAGTTTGAAAGTGGGGACACGGAACTAAACCCGCTAGTAACCTTACAATAGATAGACTTAACGAGGAACATTGCGTTTGCATACTTTTCTCTTAGTTGTTGGGATCAGTGTCTGAATCTACGTTTCACATTGGTGGTGGAACCTCTCATCAACCTCAAAACTCCGGGACTTTTCATTTTAATTTCGAACGTTAAGAAAAAGTTGGTTAATGTTAGATCATCCATTTGCAGACGACAAAGTTTATGATCCGTGATGAATAGAGTTAGCTGTCCATTCGTTCGGAACCTCTTTTAATTTTACTCCCTTAGTTTATCAAGACTAACGTTTCTTCCAATAATTTCGAACTACCAAGAATCTTTACCAAATCGTTTTGTACTCTTTCGGCTTATAGAATTCTGCATTTTCGAAAAATCATTTGAATTACCGATAATGACAATTTACTTATTATTTTACGGATTTCCGTCTCAAAATTATTTTCGTCGGATCTTCGGTTCGTGTGTTCTGATTAATCCGTAGAATGTTGAATCGTGAAAATATGTGACCAGTTGAATCTTCAAGATTTAGTTGTCATGCGGTCAGTTTAGACACTGTAGAACATTCAGTTGTATTCTGCTAAAATGAGTTGTTCGAAAGTTTGAACATCCATCCGTTTTGGGATTCTTCGATGCCGTCACATTACTCAGGTAAATGAGCTCTTTGAGATTTTCACCAATCTGGTTTTCAGTTGCGATTAAAACGAGTTCAGTTTCAAAGTAAATTAGAAGTTAAGTTGTTGAGATGTGGGGTATAATTTATTCCGTAGCCTTGTAGTAGGGAGTCTTGTCTTCTCATGTTTCTTGAGGAAAACTGTCCAATTTCAACCACTACTTTCTAAGTACTGTGTAGGACATGAAATATCCTAGTGGTGTATGAATGGCTAATTCATGTGAAATGAAAAAGAGAGACGATGTCCAGAATAATAACTGAAGGTTCTTTGAAATCATTCGCATCTGTGATGCACTCCTTCCTCATTTAGGGTAGTGGAGAGCTTATCCCATACTTCTAGATGACTTAAGGGCTTGTGGGATGCTTCAGCTTGGTACTACCACGCATACAGGCTACTTAGTATTTTGGTAGCCTTCAATGCTTATCTTGTACGAGATTTTCATCGTCCACTGGTTGGGGAGTTTGATATGCTTTGCATGGGACGGGCGTCTGTATTTTTACTTCTTTGATTCATGGGTAACACTCAGCTTCTGACAAATCCCATCCCACTATTGGTCCGGTCTAAGATTTCTCTCTGTGAGGCTAAATGAGTTTCTAAGGGAGGTCCAAGCGTTCAAATATTCTCTCGTGGAACTTTAATATTTGGGGAATATGTACGGTTGAAGTCTTGTGTCAGTGTCGTTAATTCAATCAGTGACATGTTGCTCTCTCGTACCATAGTTTAAGACGTTTTTTTGAGTGTGAACCCTGTTTTTGAAAGTCAAAAAAATAGTTTGTCTTCCAAAATCTATTGGGTTTAGACGTACTTTAGCCGTTGAAACTGCACAAATTCATAGACTGACCTTATTTTAAAAAAATACTAGGTGTTATGCAGGTACCTAGATCACCACCGAGTTCTCGTACACGCGTATGTTTTCTGGAGTAATCCTGTGGCTCAAATTCGTTCATAAAAGCTTAGAGAGTAGTTGATTTATTAATTTCATCGCAAATTGGTCTGCTATGGCCGCAAATTCTTGAAATTTCTATGAATTTCCATTTAATTATGAACAATTTAGGCGGTTAGCTAAAAGTTATCTTTAGGGTTAATTATCTGATCGTAGTAGCAGGTACAATAGGGCATTCTATATCATGGCTCATTTATATTATATTCTCAGATTACTTCCAATCATTTCATCACCAACTAATTGTACTGTGGCAGCCTTGTACATTGTTTGAACCTGTCTCCAAGAAGTATTGCTGCAATTTTCTGGGGAGAATGGTTAGTATTTCTGCTGTTAGGGAATCGGAATTGCGTTTCTTGACCTTCACATTGGAAGTTGAGTAAACGTTCTCCTTGAATGAATTTATTTAATACCTTTATGATGGTGTGTTGTCCTGTCTTCTTTGTATTTCTAGCCCTTTTTGCACATCGCTTTCACGATTAATATCTAGCTTTTTAATTTCATCAAGGACCAATATTCTGCTGTATCTTTTGGTCTAGATGAGTACTGTTCCTTCCGTGGATCATCCTATCGAAGCAGATGATTGAAAAGGGAGCCCGTTGAACGGGGCGCGCCTCCGTGAGCAAGTAGGCCAAACTTCTGGAGGTGGGTGACTCCGTTGGGGCTTCGACTGGACTTACACACAACAAACCCCTAGATTATTCTGGTCAATATAGGACAAACGACAAGAAACTTCCCAACGGCTGCTGGTCGGTAGTGGGGATGCTGGGATATTCTGATCCGTCAGGTTGGTACCACTGGCGGGTCACGCTTGTAACCCCCTCTCGGTAAACACACCGAGCGAGAGGTATTGGTGGGATCATTGTTCTCGTTCTTCCTGTGATTCTTATAGAAGCATCGTTCTCTATTCCTTATTTTTCCTAAACGACTGTTTGAATGCATTTGGACAAATTTCTACTAGATTATGTTGTTCTATTACGACTTTCAACATAATAATATCTATTTTTAGGTGTTTGAAATGAAGCCTGGTCGAATTTACAGCATTATGTTTTTATCCTTAATCAGTGTTCCATCCGACGAATTTCACTGTTTTCTGGGTAATCTGATACAGAGCCATACTGATGGCGGCTGTTGAGGAAAATCAACTTTCCGCTGTGATTTGAAGGGTTTCATATAGTTTTATATGAAGGGTTCTATACCATATAAAAAATCCAATGAAAGTGGTACACAGGACTGTATGATGCATTAGTGTGTTTATTATTAAAATCAGGGCCGGCCTGAGGGGTGTGCGACGTATGTAACAGCACACTCGAGTCTTTTAGAGGGGTATGCAATTGGCCAATTTTGGTTAAAAAAAGCAAATTTTAGCGAATTTTTGAAGAAAATTAAGCTATTGCTCTCGCCTCAAAATTTGTAGAATGTGAATTTTTGAAAAATTTTTATGCAGAAATCCGTTTCAGGCTATTCTGAATCATATTCTGAAGTTTAACGCATTTTTTTATGTATGTATATATGTATATATGTATGTATATATGTATGTATATATGTATGTATGTATGTGTCATTCCAGACGATAACTGTCCGTAGAATTGTGCTAGAAACTTCAAACAAATTTTAAAATGTTAAGGACACAAAACGAAAGTTCAAGTTCGTTGGCCAGCATGATCGGATTACATCTTCGGGTTGAAATTTTCAAAAATGTAGTCAAAATTAATTTTCAACAAAATAGCCTGTTTTTTGCGATTTGTTGTGCGAAATAATTTTTTCAGCATACTAACATGTGGTATATGCGGAATCAGCGTAAAATTTCCTATAAGAATATGTATCAAGTTTTCAAAAATTTCAAAGTTGAAAAATCAGTCAAAAATCGAAATAATGCCGTTCGCTCGTCGTAAAAATCGGTAATATTTGCATGAAACATTGTCCAAATTCAGATTGAACTACTCTTATGGAAGTATCCCTGTATAACCAATCCTAGAATCATGCTGTTTAAAACGTAGGTAGTAGGTGCTTAAAAAAAAAAAAAAAATCTAATCACACCTGATGAGTTTATTCTGTGCATGTGTTAATAATTTGATTCCATGTTTGTCTATCAAAATCATGAACTAAAATTTTTCAACACGATCAATAGCGACTGAAATGTCGAAGATTTCTTCAAAAATTCGCTCATGGGGTCATGCTGCATGACTGGACTTTTTTTCTTATTTTACAGTTATTTTACAGTTTTGAATACCATGTAACATTAGCCAGATGTCTTGGAAATTTAACATGGAGAAGGTTTCTTGTATTTAAATTGTTGTTTTTACTCATCAAGCTGGGGTTTATTCTTGAGAGCTATAAAGTATGTTCAACAGAAACTGAAACGCCCTTCTGGCCTGATCTGGTGATACGTAACGAATAAATTTTCACACTTAACTACGATTTGATGCGATTATGTTGGAATGCATTGGTACGTTATCTTTTTTATAGGACTGGCTTCCCATTTTTGTTGATCGAAAAAGCTACATGAACCTTTTGAGAGGCGTACGATAGGCAAGAAATGCAGCTTTACGAGGCCTCTCCCTTTTCTTGGAGGTATTTCGGGAAACCAAGCAAAAGAAGGGTAGACAGAGAAGGAATTATAAGAACTAACTAACTTTTGCCGTCATTTCGGGACGATTGCCAGAAACCTGTTCCACCCGCTTTTGGGTTGGTTCATTTAATTCCTGTTCAATTACAACGCACTCACCGTCTCTCCCTCCCGATTTAGTTTTGGGTTGTTTCAAGGGGTTTCACAGGTGGAACTCAAGAGTGCCAAATTTGAGAATCTATGGATTCTTTACCGAGGAATACGGATATTGGTCCATTCAATACCTTTGAAGCATTACCTTGTGAGTTTTAGCGAACTTTGTTAGAAAATTCCATCCTTGCGCCAAAAAATCAAGCTTCCTCTACTAATTTTTTATTACAAAGGTATTTAATTTGATATTGAGACCATTCTAATTCAATTTATCCAGCTAAACCAAATCGTTCTTCCAGCAATGGAACTCATGAATAGTTCTGGAAAAAGAAAACGTTAGTGAACGGCGTTATCATTTATATAATTATTATGAAAACGTTGTCGAACGAAAACTTAAGATTTTATTGAATATGCCAACTTGATTATCACAAATCTTCTTCGCGTCAACGAAACTTGTGCGTTAGTTGTGGTTGAACAACGGCGTCCTTATTTGTAGCTGTTATAGCTGATTACGCCATTAAAATCGTCACTATACAATGGATGGAGTATTTGATATGAACTATGAAGTAGTTTCTTCTTCTTTAAGCTGAATTTGTATGCCATTCGTAGAGGAGAGTGCCCAAAACCGGACACCTGTTTTGTTTTTAAATGGGGAAAAAAAAAAAAAAAAAAAAAAAAAAAACGAAAAATTATGTTTTAAAATCATCTAATATTTACTTTGTAATGTTGAGCATCATTTAACTTTTACTTTCAAAAAATCTAATTCAATATTAGTAAAAAAAAAAAAATAAAAAAAAATTATTTTATTAAACCATACACTTTCTCAATTTGTCATATAGTTGCCGAAACCGGACCCCTTGTCAAAATAACAATAAAAAAATTTAAAAATGGTATTAAATCAAAGAATACTCATTCTAGTTTCAAATATATATTATGATTTAACTATCACAATAAGATGAAGATTTCAATTTCAGAAAATGATACAGAATGTATTTTAAACAGGGTCCAGGTTAGGCAACAAGAGGGGTTTAAGCGACTAAAGCCATCAGTTTGTTAACCCGATTAATATCGAACCAAATATATAAATGAAACGTTTTGAAGATAAACAATAAACTTAAACCTTGTCATTTAAGAATATATATAGATATAAAGGCTTACCGGAAAATATCTGGGAAAAATAACGAAAACTGTAGCACTGCTCAAAAACTTTTTTCACCATCAAAACATGTAATGGTGAACTGATAAGCAACAAGTGAAGTGGGCGATGTGTGCGCTCCACTACATAGTGGTTGATGCCTAAACTACTATTTACAGTTGAATAGGATAAAGTTCAGGAGAATGCAGTGTCAGAAGACCAGGGGGAGGGGTCCAGTTTAGGGTACTTTCCTCTACTATTTTGAATGATAAATCTTGAGCATGGAGCGACATCGCGCCCTAAAGTATTGCTTTGTCTGGTTAAGGATATCATGTTTCTGGTAGATAATTCAAGAAAACCGAACCCGCCGTCTACCTTCTGTTTCCGCATCCGGGCTTGTGATTCTCGTCTTTTTCAATTCACTTGACCACATCAGCTTCTTTGAGATTTTGCGGTTGGTGTCGCGTTTCGTCGTTGAAAGTCTGCCCTATCGTATGTCGTAGCTTCAAAGCAGCTTGAAGGCCTAACAGTTTTAAACTGGAGGTAGATACGTTTATTAGTTTTGGTTGCCATTATAATATTGAGTGGTTGGGGATGATTGAGAGGTTGGGGATTTGCTAGTTATGGCTTCTTCAAGTGTATTGGAGTCAAGTTTCCTACTAGTTTCGCCTACTTTCTAGGCATCCTCAGGGAAGACTTGAGTGTGAAGCAGGAATAGGTACTTACTCATGCGCAAGCTGGTATATAGTGTGTATCACTATCAGTTTGGCAAGAAATATATTTATGGTGGGTAGTACGTTCCCATAGTAGATTCTTTGTTTAAAAATAAACTGAAAGAGAGTACTAGTATGAGGGTGTAAGTTAGGCGGCTTCTTCCTTTATATATTTTTATTTCTTCACAACTAGTTTCGCCTATAAGAGGCCTCTTCAGTTGCTACAAGGTTAAACAATATGGTTTTTTTAAATGGTAGATATACAGAGGGTTGTTCATATTATACTAATCTACTAACTAGATGGTAGAAGCATACTTACAATTAGGGTAGAACATGATCCGTACAACGGTTTATTTAGTCAAATTTTGCAGATTAAATTCAGTCAGCTAGAGTACATCTATACGGGGCCTGAGAGAAGTCTGGAATGATGAATATTAAGTTTAAATATAAAGTTATGTGATGGGGTTTAGTGAGTTGCATATACATGTGACTGAGGTAGAGAGTCCTACTAATCTTAGGGAGATTCGTGAAATCGTGCAAAGCAGTTAATTTCCCTTTAGTGTATAGGTATTTTTACACAATTGTGATTTGTGTGGGTTATGGCTTTTATACATTTATAAATTATTATATATTTTGACATTATAGGGATATTAACTGCTATGCAGGATTTCACGAATCTCCCTAAATGATGGTTACCAACACGTATACCTATGAACTAAACTGAAAGAGGATTTTAAATGAGAATGACTTAAATAAAATAAATACTTACTTACTTACTTGAATAAACTTGAAGAAGCCATAACAATAATATTACTATTAATTAATATCAATATTATTAACATAATATAATAAAATATTCTGCATCCTCAACCACCCAATTAGATACGTTTTTCGTCAAAGTTTCATGCTCGCGCTACGCACTTCCCTGATCATTCACCTCAAGAGTTTGAGTGACGCTTGTGACCGTGGACCCAGTATTGATGGGACGGATATCTTCACAGTATGGAATTACCTATTACTTTTTCCCCATTTTTTGGCACCGGGAAACCCCATACAGCCATGGCAAAACATAAGTTTACTAACATTCACACATACAACATAATAATTATGCTACATGCAGCAAACTTCCTAGTTTTGAAAGTCAGTTGTCAGTTTCTTATTTACACACACAGCGGAACACTTATAAATATCTGTTGATATCCGATATAAATGTAAAAAAGGCTTCGTATATAGATATATCCGTACTGCAATAAGGGTATGGACATTGGACGGGCTCGGTTGCTACTCCGGAGAGTTTTTCAAAAAGATGAGTCTTTTTCCACGTAGTTCATTGGACAACAAAGTAATATATGTTCGAGGCTCTCATTCTCTTCTTCACAGAACTGGCATGACGAGGACTCTGTTGGATTCATTTGATGCAGGATTACCTATTACTTGAAAGTAACAGTATTCCAAATCACCAGCTACCTCAGAAACTCCCATAAGAGTGATTAGAGGAGTAGGTATTGGGTAGCGCCTGCTGAGAGATCGGGCTGGGGGTATTTCTACAGGCAATATTATCATCTCGAATCACTCTTCTCTATTCACAGTGTAGTTGCAGTGCTTAATCATATAGAATGAGAGAAGGAATGAGGAGGGAGTGGGAGCATGTTAACAGTTCCGATTTATTCGCTTTTAAGTCTTTGACTGTCTTTGTCTTGAATATAATACTTCAGAAAATTCGCCTACCTTCAATTTTTGAAGTATCGCAAACGCAATAGTTTTGCAATTTAGGTTAAGGAAAAAACCTTAGGTGAAAGGTATAAAATATATCCCAAAAGTGGCAACTTGTATAAATCCCTCGTAATTTTAGGTAGGTAATAACTGTTTCGAGGGACGGAGTGGTAGGAGCTCATTTTTAGCGCTATACAGGGTGAGTCTCTCGCAAATGCAAAAAAAAAAATTTGGGTAAAACTACATCAAAAATGGAGTAAAATGCCGCCAACTGCATATTTTTATCTCAATCCGTTCTCGAGATATGATTTTTTAAAGGTTTTTTCAGGAAAACCGTGTTTTTTTCCTTTTAAACTCAACTTTCTTCACTTTATTTCATTTAATTTTAATTTTTGACCACATTTTCGGAATCAGCACTAAAGTTACTATAAGAATAGTGTACTTGGGTTCTTGAAAAGTAACATCCAAAGACCCTCACACCAGCTCAAACATTGACGATTTTGAAAAAATAATATTTCTGAAAATCTTTAAAACTTTACTACTCTTTTAAAAAGAATCCTGGAAACTGGCAAATCTCATGAAAACTGCTTCATCTAATATGCTTTCTTTAATTTATTTTTATTTTGTTATTTAGGGGAGAAAATAATGTTTTAATGTTAAAAAATGTGGGTTTTTCAATGAAATTGTTGGTTTTTTCGAAAGATGACCCTCCATGAACCAACGAGTATGGGGTCGGTTTCTATGTATTTTTTCTCGCTGGATCGAATGGAAACTCTTGCAGATCTCTCAACTACGTTATAATCGAGTTTTACACTTTAATTAACTAGTTTTACCCCATAACACACATACATTTAATCGTAACAAACAAACTTAACATTTGCGATTTTAAGTGTAAAACTCGGTTATAACGGAGTTGGAGAGATCTAGAAATGTTACCATTCGATACAGCGTGAAAAAATGCATAGAAACCGACCCCATACTCGTAGGTTCATGGAGAGTCATCTTTCGAGAAAACCAACAATTTCATTGAAAAACCCACATTTTTTAACATTAAAACATAATTTGCTCCACTAAATAACAAAATAAAAGTAAACTTGATTATACCGTTGGAAAGAGTATTAGACGAAGCAGTTTTCATGAGATTTGCCAGTTTCCAGAATTCGTTTTGGAAGAGTAGTAAAGTTTTAAAGATTTTCAGAAATATTCTTTTTTCAAAATCGTCAATGTTTGAGCTGATGTGAGGGCCTTTGGATGGTACTTTTTAAGAACCCAAGTACACTATTCTTATAGTAAATTTAATGCTGATTCCGAAAATGTGGTCAAAAGTAAAATTAAATGAAGTAAAGTGGAGAAATCTGAGTTTAGAAAGAAAAAAACACGGTTTTCCTGAAAAAACCTTTGAAAAATCATATCTCGAGAACGGATTGAGATAAAAATATGCAGTTGGCGGCATTTTACTCCATTTTTGATGTAATTTCAACCAAATTTTTTTTTTTTTGCATCTGCGAGGGAATCACCCTGTATAATCACAGGTTTGGGTGGGAATTCTAACATTGACTGGTATCGGCTCTGATCAGCTAGTAACGATTCACCCTGCTATACACTGAAATCACCTATTACTGGAACTAATTATTTCACAGTATCACGAGATCTTGTGACTGAAAATTCACAGTATTGCCCATCACTAGGACCCAGTGACTCTCGAAAGCCAAGACGATCTGACGGTGTCTAACGGTGCTTTCCCTTCCTTGTCCCGCCCCTCTGCTGCACTTTCCTAGCTGCATCTTTCTAGTGGATATGCCTGCCTCCCTTCCTTTTCTTGACTATTTTTTCTGACCTCTTTCGTCGACTGACTCTCTACCTGGGTCACCCCTTGGTCGGATCGTCCTACCCGAAAGTCGCATTCGATTTTAAGGAATCCCTCACTACCCATGAAGACTTATCATTATGTCCTAAGCCTTTCAAGTGAATTTTCTTAGAAAATGAAGCCATTGCAATTGATTGCAAAATTTTTGAAAAATTTCTTCATAAAAATCCGCAATCTGAGACGAATTCTAGAGTTTATATATACAGGGTGATTCCCTCGCATATGCAAAAAAAAAATTTGGTTGAAATTACATCAAAAATGGAGTAAAATGCCGCCAACCGCATATTTTTATCTCAATCTGTTCTCGAGATATGATTTTTTAAAGGTTTTTTTCAGGAAAACCGTGTTTTTTTCCTTTTAAACTCAAATTTCTCCACTTTACTTCATTCAATTTTAACTTTTGACCACATTTTCGGAATCAGAATTAAATTTACTATAAGAATAGTGTACTTGGGTTCTTAAAAAGTACCATCCAAAGGCCCTCACATCAGCTCAAACATTGACGATTTTGAAAAAATAATATTTCTGAAAATCTTTAAAACTTTACTACTCTTTTAAAACGAATCCTGGGAACTGGCAAATCTCATGAAAACTGCTTCGTCTAATACTCTTTCCAACGGTATAATCAAGTTTACTTTTATTTTGTTATTTAGTGGAGAAAATTAAGTTTTAATGTTGAAAAATGTGGGTTTTTCAATGAAATTGTTGGTTTTCTCGAAAGATGACCCTGGACCCTCCATGAACCAACGAGTATGGGGTCGGTTTCTATGTATTTTTTCACGCTGGATCGAATGGTAACATTTGTAGATCTCTCCAACTCCGTTGTATCCGAGTTTTACACTTTAATTTACTAGTTTTACCCCATAACACACATACATTTAATCGTAACAAACAAACTAAACATTTGCGATTTTAAGTGTAAAACTCGGTTACAACGGAGTATGAGAGATCTACAAATGTTACCATACGATACAACTTGAAAAAATACATAGAAACCGACCCCATACTCGTAGGTTCATGGAGGGTCATCTTTCGAGAAAACCAATAATTTCATTGAAAAACCCACATTTTTTAACATTAAAACATAATTTTCTCCACTAAATAACTAAATAAAATTAAACTTGATTATACCGTTGGAAAGAGTACTAGACGAAGCAGTTTTCATGAGATTTGCCAGTTCCCAGGATTCGTTTTGGAGATTTTCAGAAATGTTATTTTTTCAAAATCGTTAATGTTTGAGCTGATGTGAGGGCCTTTGGATGGTACTTTTTAAGAACCCACGTACACTATTCTTATACTAAATTTAATGCTGATTCCGAAAATGTGGTCAAAAGTTAAAATTAAATGAAGTAAAGTGGAGAAATTTGAGTTTAAAAGGAAAAAACACGGTTTTCCTGAAAAAAACCTTTAAAAAATCATATCTCGAGAACGGATTGAGATAAAATTATGCAGTTGGCGGCACTTAACTCCATTGTTGATGTAGTTTCACCCAAATTTTTTTTTGAATTTGCGAGGGAATCACCCTATATATATATATATATATATATATATATATATATATATATATATATATATATATATATATATATATATATATATATATATATATATATATATATATATATCTAGACGATAACCCTCCTTGGGATTGATATAAAATCAAGCTTTTCAAATGTAAGGATGAGTTCGTCGGCCAGCACTTTTTAAGCTCATTGAATTGGTCAAGTTTCAAAAAATCGCTAAAAAATCACTAAAAACGGTCAACAATAATTGAGGAGCTGACATGGAAAAGCAGATAAGTCCAAAAATCGAAAGAACATTTTTTTTCGTCGAAGTGCAAGTAAACGGTCACGCCAACGGCCTTAGGTCCTCCCGTCCTTACTAGATCGCACCCTGAATAAATGTGTGATCTTTGCATGGAGAAGAGATTATGTCCAAAAAATTCTGGTAAGAGTTCAGAGGGAGTTCCTATGAAATTTGATTTTTGGACTAAACTGGTTTTCCACGTCAGCTCCTCATTGTTAAATATATAATTTTTAGCAGAATTTCAGTCAAAACTAAATTATCAACTATTAAATAGGACATTAAACAATTTTCGCACAAAATTATGCCGAAAAATGTAGGTACTTGAAGTTCATTAATATTTGCTGGAAAAAAAATCTTGAAAAAAATCTAAAAGTCCAAAATCTTTTTTGAATCGCCGAATTTTATTCAACACGAGTTTTTTGCCGTAAAATTTTGTTTTTACAATTCCTTTGTGCTCAAGTTGCTCAAAGTGCAATACAATTTTACATATTGTACACCTAGTACGAAAGGTGGGAATTTTCCATTACACTGATACGTTTCTGTGATATATACAGTAGTACCTAATGTGTAGTTTTGTACAACGTTTATATGTGCCACGTACGACTTGGCGTTTTTAGTGGCAATTCCACTGCGTATTGAACTTCATGGTCCGCAGAGTCGCGGTGGAACCTAACTGCGCAAAAAGTGAGCTTACAATCGTAGGAAGGCCACGGACTGTTGTCGGTCTCGTTTTGATGAGTGGGCTTTGGGAGGTTCGGTCGTGTCGTGACAGATGTCAGTTCCAAGAGTCTGACATTGTCCGCGCATGCGCTATAGCTACCAAAACACCTGTTGCGTGCAGTGTGGTTATCTACTCCTCTCGCACACGGTATTATTTTCAAACAGACGAACAGATAGCTTGATAAACTGCTCTCTAACCATTTCCAGATATCGCGTATGATAAGAATCTAAAAGCTTCTATAGTTTTCTTAATCTATTTCAACATTTTCTTCATCAAATTGAACATTTCCCCAACCAAATTCAAATTGTTCCCTTTCCACAGAGAAAGAAGTGGAAAAAGAATGGATAGTAGAGAAAAATGTAGTAGAACAAGATAGTATAACCATATTTTTTTTCATACGCGTACTCAGTTCAACGAAAGAATGTTGAAGACGTAAACTTCAGCCTCATATTACAAAAACTTTTCAAAATGAGAAAAATTTTAGTGTATATGTTACCGGCAAGGTTTAAAATCAGGCATTGTGTACAATGCCTGGTCGTTGTGTACAGTACCTGAATGGAGCTGGCAATGTTTAAAATGAATCTCATTTTATACTTTACCTAGGCATTGTATAGAATGCCTGATCGTGCACTCGGCAAAGTGTCCTTCTGATCAATCTTTACCTGGTCTGGGCACCTCTGTTGGAGATATAGGTCAGGATGATGTGTATAGTTTGGTGGTCTGGATGCTCGCAAGCTCGCATCTCAAAAATACATAACATCAAGTAGTCAATCCCTTAGTAAAAATTCAGATTTGTTGGACATATGGGTCAGAATGATGAGTATTTATACTTTGCCTCAATCAATGGTAGGCATTATATAGACTGCCTAGGCATTGTGTATATTGCCTAGCCATTGTGTCGAAAGGGAGTTTAAAATGCGAAAATTCGGTAATTAATTCGGTTACGTTATCTTGAATTTGTTTGAGAAAATGTTTAATGAGATAAGGAAATAAAACTGGAGGTATATTAATAACTTATCCCTGCCGGCCAACTATATTCCAATAACTCCTCTTAGGTCCTTCGATGCGTTGGGAAAGTTCAATAATCACCGTCGTGCTGCAGCACGATAACCTTGACAAGATAACCATCGATAACCCACAACCTCAAAATCGGTAACCTCAAAAAGTGTTTACTTTTTTTTCACCCCACGTTTTGATAGAGTTTTCTGGAAGTAATTGTTCCAATAAAACTTTTGAATGTATGACAAACAAATGTTTTCTTAATGATTGTTTACTTTAAAAACAAAGTTTAGGTTTTTGGACAATTTCACCCCCTTTCAATATTTATTCAAATGCATTTTAAGTTTGAATTTGACCAGAGTTTTCATAAGAATAGTTATAAAGCTCTCATTTACGCGGTACAAAATTTTTCTAAATGGTGTTCTACAAAAAAAAGTTGTTTATTTTATAAAAACTTTTTTTTCTACGTTCGAAATTTTAATTGATGTGTGAAATACCAATGTTTTTGATTCTAGGTGCCCCAAAACGGATTTCAATTGAAGAACTTTTCGCAATCACCTACCTAATATTTTCCAACCGCTAGAAGTCCTAAATTTTCAGAAAATACTGAATAATTCTAGATGAATATAGTCATTGCTAGCCAACTAATCACAAAATTTGAGCAAAACGGTCAAATGGACGTTTTTGTCCGCTTTGAAAGTAGCTACCTAACAATATTAAAATAGGTTCTTTGATTCTGTCTGAAGCGCTTGTACTGTAGAAGAGGAATTCAGATAATTATGACGAGCTAACCGAGAACCTAACATTTCCATCGATTTCTCCATCAATCCTTCTACAGGTCTTTATGATAGACGACTCTTAAAATCACGTTAACGTCACTCCTTTTAGCAAATAGGATATCGCAATGGCTCCAAAAATTGTAAACGCTAATTTTTTCTTATACAGGGTGATTCCCTCGCAGATGCAAAAAAAAAAAAAAAAAAAAAAAAAAAAAAAAAAAAAAAAAAAAAATTGGATAAAACTACATCAAAAATGGAGTAAAATGCCGCCAACTGCATATTTTCATCTCAATCCGTTCTCGAGATTTAATTTTTTAAAGGTTTTTTTTTTTTTTTCAGGAAAACCGTGTTTTTTTTCCTTTTAAACTCAACTTTCTCCACTTTACTTCATTCAATTTTAACTTTTGACCACATTTTCGGAATCAGCACTAAATTTACTATAAGAATAGTGTACTTGGGTTCTTGAAAAGTACCATCCAAAGGCCCTCACATCAGCTCAAACATTGACGATTTTGAAAAAATAATATTTCTGAAAATCTTTAAAACTTTACTACTCTTCCAAAACGAATCCTGGAAACTGGCAAATCTCATGAAAACTGCTTCGTCTAATACTCTTTCCAACGGTATAATCAAGTTTACTTTTATTTTGTTATTTAGTGGAGAAAATTATGTTTTAATGTTAAAAAATGTAGGTTTTTCAATGAAATTGTTGGTTTTCTCGAAAGATGACCCTCCATGAACCTACGAGTATGGGGTCGGTTTCTATGTATTTTTTCATGCTGTATCGAATGGTAACTCTTGCAGATCTTTCAAGCTCCGTTATAACCGAGTTTTACATTTGAAATCGCAAATGTTTAGTTGTTTGTTACGATTAAATGTATGTGTGTTATGGGGTAAAACTAGTTAATTAAAGTGTAAAACTCGATTAAAACGTAGTTGAGAGATCTGCAAGAGTTTCCATTCGATCCAGCGAGAAAAAATACATAGAAACCGACCCCATACTCGTTGGTTCATGGAGGGTCATCTTTCGAGAAAACCAACAATTTCATTGAAAAACCCACATTTTTTAACATTAAAACATTATTTTCTCCCCTAAATAACAAAATAAAAGTAAAATTGATAATACCGTTTTAAAGCATATTAGATGAAGCAGTTTTCATGAGATTTGCCAGTTTCCAGGATTCTTTTTAAAAGAGTAGTAAAGTTTTAAAGATTTTCAGAAATATTATTTTTTCAAAATCGTCAATGTTTGAGCTGGTGTGAGGGTCTTCAACCCAAGTACACTATTCTTATAGTAAATTTAGTGCTGATTCCGAAAATGTGGTCAAAAGTTAAAATTGAATGAAGTAAAGTGGAGAAAGTTGAGTTTAAAAGGAAAAAACACGGTTTTCCTGAAAAAACCTTTAAAAAATCATATCTCGAGAACGGATTGAGATAAAAATATGCAGTTGGCGGCATTTTACTCCATTTTTGATTTAGTTTTACCCAATTTTTTTTTTTTTTTTTTTTTTTTTGCATCTGCGAGGGAATCACCCTGTATATTTTTTTCCTTTGTTTGTGAGATCTACCTATTCAGTTAAAACTCTTTATTTGCATTCCCTTGTGCATGGACTAAAGTTCAACTAATGTGAAAGCTGCTCATTACCTACCTGTGAAATAACCTTTATGGCATAAAATAAAAATTCCCAAATTCTAATTTCAAAATCTGAATCTCACTTATACTCAAGGTTATCAGGATTAATCTTGTATGTACTCCCGTGCTGTGAAATTAGAAATGCCCATCTCTGCAGTATATCTCGGGTAGTGATACCTGAGTAACTAGGTATCCTTAAATGTGGATATAATTATCCTATCTAGCAATCTATGTAAGACTATCAGTCCTTCATTCAGGAGAGTGAAATTTGTTCGTCCATACTTTCACAAGTCGGTTTACAGGTCGACGGACGTAGGTTAAAAACCGGCCATTTTCTACAACTGTAAAACAGTGACTGTTTCAAAATGATGGGGAAACACATGTAGCTTGACCAAATTCGCCTGTACACTTGTTAATTTTCACAGTGCATTACTAGTCTACACTTGTACCTTTATGAAACGCTTGCACACTCATTTTTTACAACTTGAAAATTAAAAAAGTCCAGTCATGCAGCATGACCTCATGAGCGAATTTTGAAGAAATCTTCGACTTTGGGTCTGCGTGCTAGTACGTACATAAATAGAACTTCTTCATAATTTCATGGCTGATATTTTCTAAGCCACAGTCAGTATTAAAGCTACATCAAGTCCTAAAACAGTTGAGCGTAAAACATTAAAGAGAGCGACCGAGAGAATCGGAGGACGGAATATTTCACAGAGTAAACTCATCAGTTGTGATTATTATTATTATTATTATTATTATTATTATTATTTTTTTTTTTTTTAAACAAGCACCTATTACCTACGTTTTAAACAGCATGGTTCTAGGATTGGTTATACAGGGATACTTCCATAGGAGTAGTTCAACCTGAATTTGGACAAGGTTTCATGCAAATATTACCGATTTTTACAACTAGCGAACGGCATTATTTCGATTTTTGACTGATTTTTCAACTTTGAAATTTCTGAAAACTTTATACATATTCTTATTGGAAATTTTACGCTGATTCCGAATATACCACATGTTAGTTTGCTGAAAAAATTATTTCGCTCAACAAATCGCAAAAAACAGACTATTTTGAAATTTTTGACTACATTTTTGAAAATTTCAACCCGAAGATGTAATCCAATCATGATGGCCAACGAACTTGAACTTTCGTTTTGTGTCCTTAACATTTTAAAATTTGTTTGAAGTTTCTAGCACAATTCTAAAAAATGCGTTAAACTTCAGAATATGATTCAGAATAGCCTGAAACGGATTTCTCCATAAATTTTTTTCCAAAATTCACATTCTACAAATTTTGAGGCGAGAGCAATAGCTTAATTTTCTTAAAAAATTCGCTAAAACCTTCCATTTTGCATAAATATATCTTACCTTATATCATTAGTTTACCTACCATTCTAAAAACTGCTTCACTTTTTTAGTGGGAACTATTTTTCAACCAACCCATCCCTGGTGATCCCATCTCTTAGATTTCAAAATCACCTGACGTTGTCATTTTGACGTTGTCTTTCTGTGTAATTTCACTGCCAAGATTTTTTTCGTCTCGATTCCGATGACCTAAAAAAGTGAATAATTGGTTCTTTTTCGTTCAATTTCGAACCGAAATTATTCTCTATCCGTGCGCGAATATCCTGCAGTTTCTACAAAAGCTGAAGCTTGAGTACACGAGCCGATCCGATGAAAGTACGTGACTTCTAATTCTATCAAACGGTTGTAAAACACACTTTTTCCGTCCTTTTGTCCTCATTTCCATTTCATATTTTGAAATTCGGTCTGTAAACGTTGGACAACGTTGCTGGACGTGTCCTCGAGTTGAAACTGAAATCCCTGGAATCGAACGCAATTTATGAACCGCCATTTTATGTTTTTGTAAAAATTCAGTTTCTCTGACAAATTGTTTTCTCTCTGTTCCAGAGCTCGAAATCCAAGATGAAGCATGGTGGGGGAGTGTCACCAGAGCAGGCAAGCCTGGTCGTACAACTCAACAATGCTAATCCACCCGGCCCTCTCACTTATGTGGCGTAAGTACCTACCATCTGCAAATTTCTTCATCAGTTCAAATATCAAAAAATTTCACTCAACATCTTATCCCATCACGACGATTAGTAGAATACCAAATAGGGTTGTTGGATTGTCTTCAATAATAAATTCGTTGAGTACAACAAATTCATTTCATGTCCATTCTGGTTAATATAAATTCCCGTGAAACTCCGATAGGGTGAATTTTCCCCTTCATTCAATGTATTTCAAGAACAATTATTCCTCCAAGAAAATCTCAAATTGTCCTTTACTTTTAACGGAAGATGATTCGAAATTAAATCCGGTGCTAGTTAGTTAATACCGTTGCAACTTCTTGAAATGAAAGGTTTGCTGTAGGTAGTTTTGTATTATCACTTTTCTTAGTCGCATAATTAGTAAGTTTTCCGGTTTTTTAAGTGATTTTCGGTTTCCAATAAGCGGTTCCGTTGTTTTTCCCTCGAAACCAGGTGTTGTTTGGAGTGAAACACGGAAAACATAGCGACAACATAATCCGCCGATCGTTTCATGACGAATTCGCGTAGAAAGCGGTCGGATTTTTGTCGTAGAATAAGAAAATATCCAGACTTCCGAAATCCGATTTGACGTTTGCACCGATTTCCCCTTCGCGTAGTCAAAATCTTCCAAAAAAGATGAGCCTCGGTCTGATGGGCGCGGTGATGTCCAAAAATTTGAACCTAAATTCAAAACGAACTAACGAGATTTGGGGTTTGAGGAATTTTGTGCGAGATATTTATAACCTCCTTCTTCTGTTATCGGGTTCCGAATGAATGATCACATGTTG
Source organism: Adelphocoris suturalis (assembly GCA_030762985.1). NCBI lineage: Eukaryota > Metazoa > Arthropoda > Insecta > Hemiptera > Miridae > Adelphocoris > Adelphocoris suturalis. Next base: position 11,965,805 of record CM061042.1, on the reverse strand, counting down.
CAATTCGATCACCTGATTTTTTTTCCTTTTTGTCGAAACGATCGTGTAGAAGAAACCTCATGAATTGTCCGCGTCAAATGAAGCTTCCTCTTGCTAAAACATTATAACAAATGTTTCCTTCGTTTTAACATTTTGTCACAATTAAATGTCAATATAACTCTTAGATGATAGTTCGTAGATCCTAGACTTTTCCAAAATTTGTAAGATGTACAAATTTTAGTATATATTACACAAAAATAGTTGGTATTTACGAGTAGGTACGTATTATTACGTACCGAAAATTGATTGGTACCTATCTCATAAATGGCCGTATTTCGGGGTATTAGGAATTTTAAAAGTCAATGTTATTGTTATGTATTACTTTCTGTTAGTTCTCTTATATATCTAGGAACCAACCGGGTATATTGAAATTTTACACTACGTACCTATTTGAAAATAAAGGCTGAATGGCAATGAATTTGAATGGCTGATGTTATATATCGTTTCTGTCAGGAAATATATGTAGTTCTATAAACGTTTTACAAGTTGTGAGGGGGGGGGGGGGGTGCCGCCTTTATAGTTCTAATCTTGACTGACGATTGAACTGTGAAAAAGAGAACCGTTTCAGAAATACCTATATATACTTTTTTCGACAAATTTTATTATGTACTCCTATAATACGCGATATTGTCTAGTTGTACACACATCACCGGATTTACCATTTATTTTTTTTGCGCCGGGAGGGGGCCGTCAAGGAAAGAAGTGTTTTTAAATGTTTTTACAGTAGATTTAATGTTTTTATTTCACCATGTACATTATGAGCCCCATAAGGGAGTTTTCCTCACTGTCTACATTACTTTATAAGTTTTATAACATGTACATCTACAAAACAATAACCGATTCTCTTATTCATGGCTTAGCCTCAAGAATGACTTAGAAACTTGAAATTTATTTCTTGATAGTATTTATAAATGCACCTAAACAACAACAATCAAGTTCACCAACAGCAAAAATAACCACAAAATAATCACTTATAATAAATAATATCCACCTCTTCCAGCTACATTACATATTAAATCCATACATCATCTTCCCATTTACACCTCATCATTCCAATTTAATTTCCTCTAACTGCATTCACTTCATCCTTTCCTTCTCATCAATCCATTTTAATTTCCTTTAACTGCATTTACTCTCCATCCTTTCCTTCTAATCTCATCCACTCCATTTTTTCCTAATACATTCATGAAAATAGGTACTGTGCAGTTGTAAAATAATATTTCTAATCACTTCTAGGATCCCTTCTGCAGAGTTGTCAAGAACATACTTTCTGTCAACAACATAAATGAAGGGTACAGGGGAGGAAACATGCCATTTTATCGTGAAATTGAGATAGTGGTGCCACCTGTGAGGGTTTCAAAGAACCTTTCGAAAGATGAAGTCAAAACCGGGAAGAAACGTCATTAGTATTTTAAGCGCTAAAGTTTACCGGTACCAGGGAAAAACAGATGTTGTCCGACATTAAAGTAGATTTTCCCAACACACTCTTTTAGTGACATATACGTTTCTTCCCATGTACCCTTGAAATATTAAAATCTCACCCTGCTCCTTTCAGTATACGTCTTCATCTAGTGGTTTTAGTTTCTGGTTTTTACCGCTAATTAGATAGTGGGGGGGGGGGGGGGGGGGGGGCAGGACTGCTTGCCTAGTCAAAACACTTTAGCCCCCCCCCCCCCCCCCCCACACTTTTAAAACCACAATTAAGCAAGATAAATCGATTTTAGATTGTTACAAATGTCAACGACGAGACAGAGAGGACTCTAACGATTCCAAATCATATTTTTTTAAATAGAAAACGATGGTTTGAAGAGGACAAATCTCGTTTTGAACATAAGGGGGGGGGGGGGGGGGGGGGGGTTGGACTGAAGTTACACCTTTGATTCCTGACAAACCTCTCCAGAGTAAATGGCCGGCGACCAACCAGCACATGACAACATGTTTTTCTGGGGGTGTTGCCTTTTCCGTTGACGGTAGTAGTTTTTGAGGGTTGAGATAGTTTCACAGAAGGCTTCTCAAATTTTTAAAAATGTTTTAATGCTTAGCGCTTTCGCCATTATCGGCCTCGTCAGAGCTTACATTTAGCGGTTTGGTACTTCAATTTTTGCCTGTTTTGGGGCCTCCTCAACATCCCAGAAGGTACCTTCCAGATTGGAATGTTTCGTCGTATTTATTAATATGAAACTGTGAAAATCTGGTGGTTTTATCACTCATTGTCTGGTGACTGTGTCCTTATACGTTTAAGGGTGTCAATATTGTCAATTTGCATTTAAATTGAGAAAGGGAAAGCAGGAAGGGAAATTTCACCATTAACGTTGATAAAAGATCAATTTAAAAATTTAACATCTAAACTATACATAAACTAAACATCAACAACTCAACATCTAAACAGTTCCGATCCACGTACTTTCATAACATTGACATTCTCATAGTTCCTTAACACTTCATTTCCACTATTCCGAAATTCAGACTTTACTAGGATAAGACATTGGACTTATACCTAGGTTCCTAACTACATGTGAATCACGCTGTATTGTATGTTCACACAATGAGAGTGCTTACCACAATGTTGTTTCTTAATAAACGTCATATAAAAAAAAAAAAAAAAATAAAATAAAATAAAATGAAAATGATAACATTATTTAACAATTTAATAAAGATAACATATTCAAAAATTTGAGAAGCCTTCTGTGAAACGATCTCAACCCTCAAAAACTACTACCGACAACATGTTTGTTATTGGGATTTGCAGATCCGGGCACAGGGGCAGAGGGCAAGCGCGGCACAAAATGCCGATGACGCCGAGCGGCCCGCGATTTCTGCCGGCCAGGAATATTTCCGCACTCGCTCGCCCTCTACTCAAAACTATGTGAGTAGACGAAACTTTTTGAGCGCCAAATTTACCCTTTTCGACTCTCCTATTTGCATTTTTTCATTTTTGTACTCTAAATTTTTGCATTTTGGTTTCGGGTTTTCTACTTTAGTAGCGTATACCCTTACATTCGAACGCTCATTAAAATTGACGTCATCATCCTGGAGCTGTTTTTTATAAAAACGCACGATAATAACTGAGATATGGTTGATTTTAAGCTCCAAACTAGCCTATCCTGAAGCTTTTTCACTTGGAAACGCACACACACAGTAAATTATTTTTTTATCCTACGCCCGTCCTTGATTGCATTAGACGTCTTGCTGCCCAGTACCTCTCACACGCAGTTTCCTCCGGTGTGGACCCGTTGACCCCTTCCAGTGCTGCGCACTCCATGAGGTGGCGGGCGTCCATTTCCCCCTGACTACATAATGGGCACATTGGCGAGTCGACTATCCTCAATCTATTTAGATGCTTTTGGAGGTAGTCGTGGCCAGTTAGCATTCTGAACAGAGCTACTGACATTCGCCGTGGTAGGGTTTGGGAAATCTGGCCATCCTCTGCCATGAGGGACTCCCAGTCTTTCCCTGCACTCGCGGCCACCAATCTTTCCTTGGTGCGACATGCTATGGCGGCTGCTATTTGTCTTTTGGCAGTGTGCAGTGACTGGTGGATCCGGCTGAGCTTTCAAGGCACCTGCTTTTGCCAGCCGGTCTGCTTCTTCATTGCCTTTTACACCACAGTGTCTCGGTGTCCACTGGAGGTGGACGACCCCGCCATAGTCCCTAATCTGGGCCAGCACTTCTAACGATTCATGAATTGCTCGTGAGGGGTTAGGAGTTGCAGCTGAGCCTAGTGCGAGCATGGCAGCCTGGGAGTCGACAAATATAACGGTCTGCTGCAATCTTCGTGTTTGTATCTCCTTTAATTACATTCAGGATAGACCGTTTTGGAGCCTAAAATCAACCATATCTCAGTTACTTTCGTGCGTTTTTATGCGAAAAAACAGCTCCAGGATGATGACATCAATTTTAATGAGCGTTCGAATGTAAGTGTACAGGTTTACACTACTTACTATTCTATTTATTATTTTGTGATTTTCCACTCTTTTCTTGGGCTTGGCACTAGAAATTGCATAAGTGTGGGAAATAACACGCTTTGGGACTCAGTTAAACTGCATGCTTACTGCGTTCTATAACATGTTTGCATTTTATGTTTTAGCGAATTTTTGAAGAAAATTAAGCTATTGCTCTCGCCTCAAAATTTGTAGAATGTGAATTTTTGAAAAAATTTTATGCAGAAATCCGTTTCAGGCTATTCTGAATCATATTCTGAAGTTTAACGCATTTTTTTATGTATGTATGTATGTATATATGTATGTATGTGTCATTCCAGACGATAACTGTCCGTAGAATTGTGCTAGAAACTTCAAACAAATTTTAAAATGTTAAGGGCACAAAACGAAAGTTCAAGTTCGTTGGCTAGCATGATCGGATTACATCTTCGGGTTGAAATTTTCAAAAATGTAGTCAACAATTTCAAAATAGCCTGTTTTTTGCGATTTGTTGTGCGAAATAATTTTTTCAGCATACTAACATGTGGTATATTCGGAATCAGCGTAAAATTTCCTATAAGAATATGTATCAAGTTTTCAAAAATTTCAAAGTTGAAAAATCAGTCAAAAATCGAAATAATGCCGTTCGCTAGTTGTAAAAATCGGTAATATTTGCATGAAACATTGTCCAAATTCAGATTGAACTACTGTTATGGAAGTATCCCTGTATAACCAATTTTAGAACCATGCTGTTTAAAACGTAGGTAGTAGGTGCTTTAAAAAAAAAAAAAAGTAACCACAACTGATGAGTTTACTCTGTGCATGTGTTAATAATTTGATTCCATGTTTGTCTATCAAAATCATAAACTAAAATTTCTCAACACGATCAATGGCGACTGAAATGTCGAAGATTTCTTCAAAAATTCGCTCATGGGGTCATGCTGCATGACTGGACTTTTTTGTTATCTTCCTCGACATTGAACATTTTTTGGCACGATTATCAAGTCTTTGTGGTTTTGTTTTGGTTACTTACTCGAGAACCTCCCGTTTCTTCCATTTTTGACTACCCCAAATCCATAAATTAATCGTTTTGTTGCTTCCGTGTCTTCCAAAGTATCCATAAGTTCTTGCACATTCTCACTGTGAATCTCAAGGGGTTGCTAATTGATAATTCTGACTGAGTCTGTCAAATGCGATGGTTTAGCGATGTAGACGTGTTAGCCACCACCTTCAACCACGCTCTTTGAACGTCCTTCCAGCTAGATTCGCCTGATTTCATTTACCATTCGGTATAAATATCTTCATAGACATAAATATTATGCGAGAATCCAGCCAATTTTCTAGCTGTTGTGCTCAAGCTAGAACTTTTTTGCAATGGTATTTCACCAAAATGGCCGTTCTTTGATCTGAATTTGAATTGCCTAGGATCATCTCTATTCGAAAACAAAAGAGCAAAAATGGCAATAGTCCACCCTTCACCTTTAATCCACAGTTGAGAAATGCCTCGATTTATGTTGAGGAATTACTTATATATAAATACATGCACCAACAAGGAACATCATCCATTGCGAGATGATTAGACTACGGATGGTGATTTTCTCTGGGGTAGGTTACAATTCTAAGAATGTACGCACCTTTAATTGTATCAGTAAATGTTATCCGGAAAAGCTCCATTTAAACACAAAACTTGATTGTTACAAAAAATGTCATTGTTACTTAGGTAGATGATTATTTAACGCATGCTGCATGCCTTTTACCCAACTTTTCGTTGAAAAGGAGGTATTATAGCCGTCTGTGCGGTGGCACTTGGGGATGGGGATGCATTTTCTTTGCGTTGCAGAGGGTGTGTAACACGATTCAATAGTCAATAATTTTCAGAATTTGATGAGTTAATTTCGAATATATACCCTATTCCTTTTGATATTGTTAAAGGTTTGTATACAACCACGGTTTTGTCTATCTTAGAGTTAATGCAGGGGTTACAATTTAACATGGGCGGATATTTAACTGCAGAATGACAGTTCACGGAAATTGATATTGCAGCGTTCGCGTTCAACCTCTGACGAAGGAAGGAGATAAAACAGTATTGCACGTCCAATATTTACCTTGGGACAACATCCAGTATCAAAATTAAGGACGCTCAAACAATCGTTCCGACCAGGCCTTGAAAAAGTTGGTTCAACTCGAGCCACGTTATGATTTTATACGGTTGTCAACGCTACAAAGAGAAAATACGTTTCTCGCCAAATTCATGGAAACAAAAACACCTAAGAAGGCAGTTAAAACTGTGAAGTGCCTGTTTTACACATTTAAGGGGGTTCAGTACTTCCCAGTAGTGCTGCAGATGAATCGATTTTTAGCATGAATATGATTTAGTCGGGACCTAACTGCCGAAAAACGTTATATAAATTAATAAAGATATTAATTAAGTAAAATATCGTTTAAACCCGAAAACATGGGATTTCAGAGAGAAACTAACATGTTATATTAATTTGTAAATTCCACATTCGAGGTACTTCAAGTGAGATAAAAACAACCTGATCGTACGGTTTGAACACTTTTTTCAACCCCATCCCACCATAAATGTGATTCAATCGCTGTTTTTATACCTTTAAAAGTCGTGAAACTTTTCGCTTTATTCAAAAATGCTTTTATTGTTTACGGCAAAGTTTGATGTAACGAGTTTTCCTTGTCACCTTGGATTCGTTGCGAGAATCTCGGTCAAATTGCCGAGCTCACGGCCCAACCCAATTTATTTAATTTGATAGCCCAGGTCGTTATTCGAAGATTTTCTTCTCGATCTTAGTTGGGATGTTTTTATGACAAATATAAGGATTTACGACCCGTGAAACCTTCCACTGTGGAATATGTAATTCGTGTCATTTGTTTTGAGTAGCGGAGTTGGCACCCACCAGATTTCCTTCAACAATGTTAATTGCAGTTTGGAAGATGATGTTTTCTTGAATGTTTGTTCGTTTTTCGCAAAAATAAAAAATGAAATAAATAAATGAATATTAAAAAATAATAATAATGATAGAAAAAAATTAAAAAAAAAAAAAGAAAAAAGTTCCAGTCATGCAGCATGATCGTATGAGCGAATTTTCGTAAATTATCGTACTATAATTATTATGTTACATTGTTTTGAAAATCACTGAGGGGAAATAAATTGTTACTTAACTACCAATTTTATGGCAAAAAACTCGTTCTAAATAATATTCTGCGATTCAAAAAGAGATTTTGGATTTTTACCATTTTTATCGATTTTGTAGCACATTTTGATGAAATTTAATTACAATTTTGAGCATAGGTTTGAGCTTTAATTTTTAAATTACCAACTTCATAGTTGATAAACTTTATTTGTGTAATATTCTGCTAAAAAAACTAAAAACACCGATGTTTAGCCTTTTTTTTTTTTGCCATTTTTTTGTGATTTTTTTAAGTACATTTTTTGAAATTTGACCAATTTAATGTGCTCAACAAGTGTTGTCCAACGAACTCATCCTTTCTTTTGAAATGCTTGATTTTTTGGCGACAGATACGAAGGATTTCACATTGGCGCATGCGCAGTAGCTATTAATGATTTGATTAATGATGACACCATAATTTTGAAATTGATATGGGATGATCTAATTGTTATTCCCCAACTATCATCCAAATTTGAGCGAGATTGGACGACAAGGGCGTGAGAAAATGGTGGTTGAATGGAATTTACGTTTGCGCATGCGCAGAGTGAAGTATTTAGTCAAGAATGATGAAACTGATAGGGGACCGTTCACACCTTAGCCCGCACATTCCCTGATAATGTCATCCAAATCAGATGAAAACTGTGGGAAACAAGTTTGTTACAAGGATTTGCGGACACACACACAAAGACAAGGAACCAAAGTTGTTCAGAATGGTCTAAAACGTAAAATGCTAGTGGAAATGTCGATTCTAGAGACCAATCATTTTTTTCTCTCCTGAAAGTGAAAACAATCCTTCCGCTACCTTTAGGTAGACTCGGTAGAGAGCTCGTACGTTTGTTCCTCATATATTAGAGTAGTCAAAACTGTTTTTATTCATTTTTTCATTTTTCAGAATTCCCTTGAATTTGAATTTGGCATTTTGATATGAATACAGCTTTCAGTCCCTCCGAATCTGCCAACTGTTAAATTTGTCTCCCTTAAGTTGCTAATCTCCTTAGTTTTTCGAAATTTTTGTCGTTTTCATGGTAAAATGCCGAATTTGGCATTTTGATATGAATACAGCTTTCAGTCCCTTCGAATCTGCCAACTGTTGAATTTATTTGTCTCCCTCAAGTTGCCAATCTCACGAGTTTTTCGAAATTTTTTGACGTTTTCATGGTTAAAACCCTAGTCTTGATCTTGAGGTCCCAGTTCATTGACGAATCGAGACTAGATGTGCTAGAAATAAGCATCATTAGCATTCAGCCCAGTCTATGACAGAGTCGGAAGGGCTGAAGTGGTATTCACAACAATTCCAAATTCTTATGTAATTCAAGGGAGCTCTGAAAGAATGAAACAATGAATTTCTTGAACTTACAAATAACATGCATATACTACATAGCTATAGAGATTTCAAAACTATTTTATGTATTTAAAATTTGCCTCGCAGTACACTTTTCTCCCAAAAGCAGCAAATATCGGTACATTTATGAGCTTTTGACAATCCTGAGCCTTTGACAATTGGAGGTGTTCAGGTGGGGGACCTCACAGGCTAAATTCTGTCCTGGTTTACTCCGCTGTTGAAATTTGGAATTTCGAAAACATGATTTGCTCTTCAAAACTACGTAAAACAAAACTTTGGGTGTGTACCTACATTGTAAAAACTAAATTGAAACTTTCTGATTCATATTGCGTTTTATTAAATTTTGAAAAAAGGAAGTCTTGCTGCCGCACCCTGTATAATATCGTGACTTGGTAGTAACCAAGCTTACTACGTGTTTCGTTAATTTTCTCCCAAATCTGCTCCATCTTTTTCTATCTTATTCCATTGCTCGGTGGTTTCTATGCAATTGACACTGAATCATCATGTCTTGAGCGTACATGTTAGACTCACTTTGCTTTGTAGACCGGGTTCTATCGTGGTTGTCTGCTCGTAGATTATAATGCTCAAACAATGGACAGAGATGACTGGAATGGTGTGGTTCACCACTCGTTGATAAGAACAAATTTATGCTGAAATCTCACATTGCCTAACGCGTTTCGAAAATGAAAGCAGCTGAGCTACACGCAAAGGTATTAATGATCTGTAAACAATCCTCCAAGTATAATACCGGGTCTTTGTAGTAACCAAGCTTACTAGGTGTTTCATTAATTTTCTCCCAAATCTGCTCCATCTATCTTATTCCATTGCTCGGTGGTTTCTATGCAATTGACACTGAATCATCATGTCTTGAGCGTACATGTTGGACTCACTTTGCTTCGTAGTCCGGGTTCTATCGTGGTTGTCTGCACATAGATTATAATGCTCAAACAATGGACATAGATGACTGGAATGGTGTGGTTCACCACTCGTTGATAAGAACAAATTTATGCTGAAATCTCACATTGCCTAACGCGTTTCGAAAATGAAAGCAGCTGAGCTACACGCAAAGGTATTAATGGCACCCGTAGGGCAAAATTTAAAAAAAAATTAATTTCGAGTTTTTTAATCCAAAAAAAACTTCATTAAATTCTGAAGATTTTGGTATATCACAATAAGGGTTTGAGTTGGTTGATGCAGTCAAAAACAAACATTTTAGCCAACTTCCGAGTCCGTCCGTATCCGTAGAAACAACAACAAAATTATGAATCCTAGGATCACGTGAAATCTAGATTGGAAGGTTATAACCCTATTTTCACATTCAGAAGAGTTTGAAAGCTTTGCGTGGAAAAAAAACAAGCGGCATTCAAAGATTAAGAGATCCTTGCAGGTTACGCCATTTTAGTGAAAAGATAAGGAGGTGGTATCCTTATCTTTTCACTAAAATGGCGTTTTCTCAAAACCGCGTTTTCTGACGTTGTACGGTCGGTATTGATCGCATTGGATTGCTTTTTTTTTAAATTTGTTCGGGGATAGTGGAGGAAGATTTTGCTTGGGCCAATTTTGAAAATTTCAATTAGAACAGGTGATACAGCCTCACAAAGCTGCGATAAATATTTCAAATTTTCGATCTGCTGCCAAAACGTTTCTGTTTGAGTTATAAAAAAACGGCTCGACATAAATGGAGATCACTATAGTGTGAAACTTCCCTTAAAATTTCAAGACGATACGTTGAAAACTAAGGGCACGGTAGGTACCGAAAAATGACTCTCTTGCATCAGGAATACAGTGTAGCGGGGAGAGGCCTACGGGTGCCCTTAACGATCTGTAAACAATCCTCCAAGTATAGGGTGCGGCAGTGAGGACGGACGGTTTTTAAAAAAATCATAAAATAGTTAATTTTTACTCAAAAATAAATTTATTGATGCAATCAGGTTCGCAAGGAAATAGCATTTGAGACAGTCAAGTGTGAAAAATCTCGTCAGGCATGTGGTGGCCGAAATCGTTGATGCAGTGCTGGAGGCGTTCTCTCCAACATAGCTCTCTCAACTTGGGCGACTTCCACGCGAATGGCCTCCTTCAATTCGTCCAGATTTCAGGGCTTGTTCTTGTATCTTGTAGCCTTGAGGTTTCCCCATAAGAAAAAATCGTATATGGATAAATCTGGGGACCGAGGAGGCCAATGAACATCGCCAAACCTGGAAATAAGGCGACCAGGGAAGAGAGGGCGAATAACGTCCATTGATGCTCTGGCTGTGTGGGCGGTCGCCCCATCCTGCTGGAACCACTCACGTCAGGTTGGAACACGTCACCTTCGTAATTCAGGTAAAATAAGTTGCTGATCATTTCGACGTAGCACTATGTTGGAGAGAGTCTACGCAAACTTCCAAGAACGCCTCTAGCACTGCATCAACGATTTCGGCCACCACATGCCTGATGTGATTTTTCACACTTGACTGTCTCAAATGCTATTTCCTTGCGAACCTGATTGCATCAATAAATTTGTTTTTGAGTAAAAATTAACTATTTTATGATTTTTTAAAAACCGTCCGTCCTCACTGCCGCACCCTGTATAATACCGGGTCTTTGTAGTAACCAAGCTTACTAGGTGTTTCATTAATTTTCTCCCAAATCTGCTCCATCTATCTTATTCCATTATTCGGTGGTTTCTATGCAATTGACACTGAATCATCATGTCTTGAGCGTACATGTTGGACTCACTTTGCTTCGTAGACCGGGTTCTATCGTGGTTGTCTGCACCTAGATTATAATACTCGAACAATGGACAGATGGAGCGAGCGGGCGGGCGTGACCTCGGGAGTGACATCCCATGCTAATTACCCGACAATCCCCCTTGTCCGCTTTGCTTAACCCGCTATATTCCCCGCGCTCCATTCCACAGGTTCTGTGGGTCTGCGGCCAGAGGTAGCTTGTTATCGAATACTATTGTTATTGAATCAATCCAACCTAAACACACGCCAGAGATTCGATCAATCCCACGTTCCTTAGGGCCTAAACTGATTCATCCACTTGTAAAATCGTTGGTTACGCTCAGATATTCAAGTTAGAATGTATCTCAAGGTACATTCTGTACGTTTCTCGAGAAGATATTGAACAGATCTACTGTATCTGCTTTTAAAAAAACACTGAGGTACTATTGAGTCTGACCTCTTTAGTCTACAATGACTGCCTAATCTTCAACTAGGTACTTGATATACTCGTGAAAATTCTTCTTGAACTCCCTAACCAGAAGTCAATGGGTTGCTCAAATACTCAAGTTTACTGTGATATTTATAAAGCTTTGTGGTTTTATGCAAATATCTAAAAAAACTGGATTCAAGAAATTGTTGACCACGGATTTATATTTAGCGCACCTAATAACACAAGGAATGTGTATTTTCGTTCAAAGGAGAATTTCCATGCAGAAAACTGTAATTTATACTACTTGCCATGAAGTGATATTTTTCGTTTTCGTTTTTACTAAGAGATTTCACGGAATCTTATCTAAAAGCCAAGCTGGCGATGTTGAACTGTAGTTAGATTCAGTGAGAGATCACTTATTTATTTGTTACTGCTTATGTGGCAGTTATGATGACTATTCTAGCTAGTGAAATCGTCCGGCTACGGCCTGCTTACCCAGAACTACATAAAAATCAAATCATATACCTATTTTTCAAAATAAAAAGTTTAGGACAATAGTAACAGTCAATTCGAACACGTAAGTATAACAGTAATCTATACATCACGTACCCTGCAGCCAAAAAATGTAGAGAGATAGAGAAAATGGTAATGTAAGAACAATCAAAAGAAAATTAAGTTCTGGCAGATCACAATTACCTCATTCCACTGCCCGAAGGGCGGGTCGGTCGGGGTGTCCGGGCCGATCCCGGACCCAACCCACCATGGTGGCCTCCCAAGGGTGTCCACATATTTCTAAATGAACATCCTTAGATACAAGTGCTCCATAACCCCCACTTTCAAAAATTTTTCGCGTTCAGGGTGGTTTTGGAAACTTTAAACATTCACTTCATAATGATTAAACCCATTTTTGCCAACTTGATAGTATGCATTCTAGATTTGTGTCCGAAAAAATGTGATGTGGAGGGAGTAGCATATAAAACTTGTGTAGTCAAAACTAACCCCCCCCCCCCCCCCCCCACCACGAACAACTGAAAATATGGGCTTAGGTAATAAACAGCAATAACGTTCAAAAAACACTTCCTTAACATTTTATTTTATTTATTATTATTATTATTATTATTATTTTTTTTTTTTTTGTGGTAAAACTTCATTAGTGGATACAGTCCTATGATACGCTACTATTCTACATGTCCAACTAATTTGAATATTTACTAACGGATTAACTACTTGATGTTACGTATTTTTGAGATGCGAGCTTGCAAGAATCCAGACCACCAAGCTATACACATCTTAACCGAAAAGGTCCAGCATAGAGTAGTTGATGTGTATTGTTAGGTGGGCTGGATCTCAGAAAAGGATCTGGCTCGCATCTCAGAATTACATACCGTCAAGTAACGTCACGTTAAACTAGGTGCCTGTAAACCGAAGAAGAACGTAAAACCCAGTGCAGGTACGTAAATACACTGCTTCGAGCGAGGGAAGGGGGGGGGGGGGGTTCGGTTTTTGACCAGTCAAATTCTACATTTAGAAGGGAAGACATATAGTACAATCTTGGGAGTACATCTATTGCATCGTAGGACTGCTGTGTATGGCATGACTAGTCACCTACACCTCCCAATATATAATTCTGGATCGTTCATGATCGCTTTATAATGGACTGAAACTTGTGTATAGTTTTAGGTGTGACAAGGATTTACCACAGACAGACACGAAGCCAAAATTGATCAGCAAGCTCTGAAAAGCAAATAGCAAGTGTAAATTTTGATTTTGGAGGACAAAAGTTTCCTCGATTTCTTGTCATTGACATCTTTATTTAGATAATGTGTACACACATTACAAAGATGGTTTTGCAATACTTCAAATAATATCTTAACATCAATTTTTCAGTAACTTTGAGAATTATGCTGCTGAGCCCAATCAGCAGCATAGATCGCAGGTCCGAGATGAAACCCCTGACATTAGGGGTGGGGACAGGGCTAAATGATCCCCTTATTTTTTTTCAATCGCGAATTTCGAGTTCAAGGTGTTGTGCTGGAAAAATGTACGTATAGCCATCACATACAAGATGGTTCGTTTCCAAAACCACCCTAAACACGGTAGGGTAAAGTTGAATTTTTGTACGAGATATGCTAGAATCCCCTTCTTTGAGATTTTACTCAATCAACATTTTGATTCTTGATTTTCTTTACTGACTATATATGGGTCATTCTCATTTCATTTGCCGCTTTGGGTCGTTTGAGAACCTCAGTGGCGTGAAATATGAAAGTGCTTGAAAATGAGTTTAGATCGGCAAATACTACTCATTGTACATCGCAGATTTGTGTTCTATAGATTAACAGTGAGTTTTTCATTGATGTTGTATTTTATATATTTTTTGCCCATCCTTGGTCACACTCCTGAGAGGTAACACTCATGAGAATTTCCAGTAAAAATGGTGTCACACAGGATGATGAAGTGACAAAACTCGGGGATGGCTACTGTTTGAAACCTGTCACCAAGCAGTATGGTTGTTGATATCGGATTATTTTGTTTAAGCACTAACAACACTTGTAATTAGTGTAACACTCATGATTGAAAATAAAAATACTCAACATGTTTTTAGGCTTCTTTCGCTGTAAAAACTGCTGCAACTCCAAGCACTCCACTACAGTCTCACATCTTCAACTGGACAATATAACCTTCACATCTGACTGTTTCCCGCCATTTTCCATAGGCTTTCTTGATCGCAAAAATGATAACACTCCTGAGGTCCCATTGAGAAGAGATATGGGGGACTGACTGAAAAACTAGTTTTTCACGGGTTGGGAAAAATCTTAAAAATGTAAATCCTTACTCTAAATAAAGAGGAACCAACTTACTGCAGCTAGTAACCCTGGCCAGTTCTAGATCGTCATTGTTTTGTAACTACCTAACTTCTACTCAAGTGTTAGATAGGAGGGGACAGTAACACTCATGAGTTTCCAGGATTTCAGGTTTCATTCGTCATCACTGTGTATTGGCTAAAGTGGATTTTGGGCAGTCAAATTATTACTTCGTTGATCTCCCAACTTATACTACCCTTTTTTCCCCAAAATCTCTAGTTTTGGTCAAGAATTGTGAGAATTCGTCGTCGGGGACATGAAAGTGGCAAATGAAATGAGAATGAGCCATATACTACATCGAGTGCAGCCGTGAATTGTACTCATTCTGTTTTATCGCTCTCAGCAGGCTGTTGTAGCTAATCCTGATAACCAACACAGACATTAAAGCAAGTCCTATCATGGATGTATATGCTTGGGGCTTAACCCACACGGTTCAAACTTGATGGGGTTGTATTAACATTATCCGACTCAATCAACTGGTATACTCCTAATCACATGTGTTCGGAGGCGGCGGTTCACCCTTATTAACCAATCATGACGGGGTCCAATCAATACCAATTAATCTCAGTAATTGCTGGTCACCTCGGATGCTGATGTCAAACGCTAAACTGACTGCCTTCATTGGTGTTTCGTTGTAGAGGTCCGTATGATTTACCCGATTCAACCGCTTGTCATGCACAATGACGTATTTGTTGTCAAAATTATCAGGATGAGGGTTCAAAATCAATCAACATATAACAGTCCTTACTGCCGAGCTTTCGGTTTATATAAAACCATCATCAGGGCTCAAGGATCTTCTATAGTGTCAAAATACAGGACACGGTCGTGGATCTTGAATTAAATGTCATAACAAAATAAGAATTGGTTGCAGTTGAGGCTGAGTATAATAACGGTTGGCACAGAAATAGGACTCAAAACTAAAGGCTAAAATTGAAAAAAGTCCAGTCATGCAGCATGACCCCATGAGCGAATTTTTGAAGAAATCTTCGACATTTCAGTCGCCATTGATCGTGTTGAGAAATTTTAGTTTATGATTTTGATAGACAAGCATGGAATCAAATTATTAACACATGCACAGAGTAAACTCATCAGTTGTGATTACATTTTTCTTTTTTTTTTTAAAGCACCTACTACCTACGTTTTAAACAGCATGGTTCTAGGATTGGTTATACAGGGATACTTCCATAACAGTAGTTCAATCTGAATTTGGACAATGTTTCATGCAAATATTACCGATTTTTACAACTAGCGAACGGCATTATTTCGATTTTTGACTGATTTTTCAACTTTGAAATTTTTGAAAACTTGATACATATTCTTATAGGAAATTTTACGCTGATTCCGAATATACCACATGTTAGTATGCTGAAAAAAATATTTCGCACAACAAATCGCAAAAAACAGGCTATTTTGAAATTTTTGACTACATTTTTGAAAATTTCAACCCGATGATGTAATCCGATCATGCTGGCCAACGAACTTGAACTTTCGTTTTGTGTCCTTAACATTTTAAAATTTGTTTGAAGTTTCTAGCGCAATTCTACGGACAGTTATCGTCTGGAATGACACATACATACATATATACATACATACATATATACATACATACATACATTAAAAAAAATGCGTTAAACTTCAGAATATGATTCAGAATAGCCTGAAACGGATTTCTGCACAATTTTTTTCTTCAAAAATTCACATTCTACAAATTTTGAGGCGAGAGCAATAGCTTAATTTTCTTCAAAAATTCGCTAAAAACACCCCTGGCAAGTATCGAGAGTTAAACTCTTAGTACTCGTACTTACTCGTAGGTATCTAGAGCTAACTTTTTTTCCCTAATGACCAATTTTTTCAGTATTTTTAATTTTAAAATCTAACAAGAAATTGACATTTTCTTGGCCCTATACATTTTATCACCTTTTGAGTTGCAGTATACTCAGCACATGTTCCAGTAGATTTCAACGAACTTTGCAGAGGTTATGAATATTGATAAGACTCTGGATAGTCCAAGAGATTTTGTTTATAATTGCATTCATACGTCTGGCCCCTTGCAATCGTCGCAGGCTACTTTCACTTCAATTTAAACCTGGGTAATTCCATGTCAAATCAACACACTTTAAATATAAATTTTACCTCACCATTTTAGATTTTGCTCAAATTTGGTATACTCATAGTAGGTGTTGAGACTAAGAAAAATACCAAATTTTAAATTTTTATCTCAAACCGTTTCTTAAATATGGCTATGTAAAACTTACAAAATCTCGCCAAAATACCATGAACGGATTTTATACTATTCGCTCTAGGAACTTTCCTAATTGAGCTAGAGAGCTGGGAGAGGTCTCATTTTGCAGCTTTTTTAATGCTCTTTCCAGTGATATACAACAGGACATAGGTTCTAATAACAAAAATTTTGTCAAAATACAAATGAAAATTTTGATTTAATTTTTTTCCAAAAAGTACATAATTTAAAATTTTCAAAATATTCCTATAAATACTTAGTACTGTTGTAAACAATGTGACAAAATATAAAAATGGGATGATTGTGGGTTCATTGTTAAAAAAAATATTCCTGACACTAGTTTTCCACTAATAGCCCGGTTTTGACTAAATAATAAACATATTAATTACTTTTACCAAAGAGGTGAGCTATTTTAGCTAATATATAAAGGAATACTATGTATAAAGGTAAAAAAATATCAGAAATATTAATTCAAAATACTATCTTGGTAAAACAAAACCAATAACCATAGATTGATATACTCCAATAAAAATTAAGTTATTTAGGTTGCTTACTTTAATTTTATACAATTTAAACTAACTTAAACAAAGCCTATCAATTAGTAAAACAATAATCTTGAACATTTCAATAACAATAAATTTTAAAAAGGTATGAAAATAGTCTTCTTGAATAGTTATGTAATAATTCTGGTACAAACAGATTAATCAAAATTTACATAATATTGTACATATTTATGATGATGATTAGGTATACGAGTAAATGTAACACAATTGGTGCAGTACTAACGATAATGTTTAAACATCTATCTAGATTAACACTAACCTGAGGAAAAATTAAGTTTTGAGTTGACAGCAGTTTCCCTAAACATTATCTTAGTTTACGGAATTACATTTTGTAAAAGCCAGTTGGGTTTTCGCTAAGATCGCTTTCAGCTAGATTTACTTTTTTTTTTACTTTTTTTACTCTTAGCTACATTTAGTTACCTATTCGTATACCTAATCATCATCAGATGTACAATATTATGTAAATTTTGATTAATCTGTTTGTACCAGAATTATTACATAACTATTTAAGAAGACTATTTTCATACCTTTTTCAAATTTATTGTTATAGAAATGTTCAAGATTATTGTTTTACTAATTAATAGGCTTTGTTTAACTTAGTTTAAATTGTATAAAATTAAAGTAAGCAACCTAAATAACTTAATTTTTATTGGAGTATATCAATCTATGGTTATTGGTTTTGTTTTACCAAGATAGTATTTTGAATTATTATTTCTGATATTTTTTTACCTTTATACATAGTATTCCTTTATATATTTAATTAAATAGCTCACCTCTTTGGTAAAAGTACGTAATAATATATGTTTATTATTTAGTCAAAACCGGGCTATTAGTGGAAAACTAGTGTCAGGAATATTTTTTTTAAACAATAAACCCATCATCACCCCATATTTATATTTTGTCACATTGTTTACAACAGTACTAAGTATTTATAGGAATATTTTGAAAATTTTAAATTATGTACTTTTTGAAAAAAAATTGAATCAAAATTTTCATTTGTATTTTGACAAAATTTTTGTTATTAGAACCTATGTCCTGTTGTATACCACTGGAAAGAGCATTAAAAAAGCTGCACAATGATACCTCTCCCAGCTCTCTAGCTCAATTCGGAGAGTTCCTAGAGCGAATAGTGTAAAATCCGTTCATGGTTTTTTGGCGAGATTTTGTAAGTTTTACATAGCCATATTTAAGAAACGGTTTGAGATAAAAATTTAAAATTTGGTATTTTTCTTAGTCTCAACACCTACTATGAGTATACCAAATTTGAGCAAAATCTAAAATGGTGAAGTAAATTGGGTGTGTTGAATTGACATGGAATTACCCACCTTTCATAGATCTTCACGATCATTTTAGGATATCACATCTTATTTGAAACCCTACCAATGAACTCTGCATGATTTTGCTTTTAAAAACGTGTGCCAAGTTGGTATAGTGTTGCTTTCAAATTTATTATAACACGAACTTATATACTTATAGAACAGTAATATTATGTGCTAATTTATGAAATAGGGCCATATTTCATGTTTGCGCATGCGCGTATCGTATCTTCAATCCTAAGGCATTCACCATCTGAAGTATATATGAGGCGATGGAATCGGTAAGAGATTGTCTACAGGTTAATTAACCCACACAATCCTTAAAACCGTCATCAAAATCGGTCCATTAGTTTCAAAGTGTCAACCAGTGTTGCAGGCATGCACAATAATTGCAGCAAAACCAACCGTGATAAAATACATAGAACAATATCCTAGATGCATAAATACCCATAATACGCAACAGACCTTCGAGTTTGAAGGAAATCGAGCTGATAGATCATGAGAAATCGACGCTATAAGGAATTCACGTTTAAGCATGCGCACGGACTACGTTAATCCAATGGTAATGAACTTTATAGGACATCATTTAGGAGGTTACACGCACAATATGGAAGCATTTTTTTTCCGACTTTCCGCACGAACTCATAGCTGAAGCTACTCCGGTATACAGGAAGCAAAAAGTGTTGGAATTTTAGTTTAGTTTTTCGCTTAAACATCTACCATTACGAAAGAAATTTGCATTTACGCATGCAAAGAAGATTGCTAAGCATGGTAGCATTAATCGCATGTGTTTATTGAAGTTATAAGAGCTCATCCGAAAATCCTAATCCCATCTGATTGATAGTTATATGTGAACATTGAACATCATTACTCTATGGAAGTACCTACTACTGATAACTTCAGTATGCATAACTTACATATTGTAGAAATATGAGCATGACCTTACTAACATTCATTGTTCTTTCCTTATTGATGTGGACTTCCTTCCTTCCTTCCCTTTTTCTTGAACTTGACTAAGGTTACTGTTGATTTACTTCTTAATGTAAGGTAAGTCCTAACATGTCCTTGTAAGTCCTTTCGGGAAGTGCACCCTTTCTCGATTCAATCGATTCGTTTTAGATCTCCAACCAGCCGCATGAAATAATTGAACTATTTTGTTCCTTATGAAGTTTTATTTTTTTGAATTTCGTAGACCAAGCCCCAAGAAGCCTCATCCAGATGTCCACGATCCTCACAATGATGATTACATGGAAGGGATCAGCGAGAGGCCACCCAAGTTCCACAAACACCTCCCAATCAGCTATCAAGTGAGTTCAAAGTATTTGTTTTGTTCTATAAAATTGAAAATGTATATTCGGTAGATAATATTTTTGTACCGAAATGTAGGTAAATTACCTATTTCGTGAGTCATCGATTATCAGCCCAATTGTAATTTCTGCCCAACATCGAGCTATGTAAGGTCTCGTCTGTAACTTCGATCCAATTCATTAATTTCTTATAAATAACACTAATAATATCTCCTGCGTGAAGATAATAACGAAAAAGTAACTAAATTGTGTTTTTTTTAATTACAAATATTCGACATTCGTGGAGTTTTGATGATTGCAGATCTCCCGTACTTACGTTTTAACTGAGTTTTACCCCAAAAGCACATAGAATCAAGAATAACAAAAAATGAACTAAAAACTTGTTAGTTACAATGTAAAACTCGTTTATTACGGGGTCGGGAGAGACCTGCAAGTCTTCCGATGTTTATTATGATGTCTTGTCGATGCACTTTCTTCATTCGCAGAATTACATAAATATTCCGATTACTTGTCCATTAGTGCATAATAATCAACAATCGCGCCAGTACGTGAAAAAAAATATATAAAAGACTTGGAATTGATTGCTTATATCATAGGGCGCTAATCTCAAAAAGATATGAATTTCAAGAGGTCGAGAGAAACCCCACTCCGTCTGCAATGTAGCCTCGATTATCTCAACAGAAATCATATTTATACAATGGAAGATGCAGAGTTAGATGCCCTGATACATCATTGATTATGTAACTAACATTTTTAAATCTATTTCGATGAATTTAGAAGGATTTTTAGGTTGTTTCGATGAGGGACATTTTTATCTCGTGATGGAGGATGTGCGATAACAGATATAATGGGGAGCGAAAATCTGGGGACAATCCGGAGCGTCGTTTGTGCTATGTATTTTAGAAGCTATTGTTTATGAGTTCATCAAGAGTATTTTCCACGGATGAAATTTTACGTTTCTTCAGCAAATAGCTCGTTTTTCGTCGTATTTTCACGAGAGAGAAACCTTTCACGTGCCATGGATACTAGAATTGTCCATAACCATCTTAGATAACTAATATAGGTGCGCACAGATTCAGGTTAACAGCTACAGACCAATCAAATCAGTAAAATATTTCTTTTAGCGGGATACTCACCCGGGATAGAATTTAATTTATGAAATGAAAGAGGAATAAAACTTAGCTTATAAGAATTAGCTGCGAAAGCATGTGATAACTTACGGGAATCTCCCAGAATTTATTCGAAAGTATAACTTAAAAACGGAAGTTAGTGAAAAAAACGTTGTCTATTTCCACGAAACATAAGGATTACAATGTTAATATGGAGCTCTGTCTGTTAATAACATTGTAACTCTTTATTTTTCGGGGAAATAGACATCGTTTTTTCACTAACTTCCGTTTTGAAATGGGTTTCCACAACTTCGTCGCGAGTGATTTAGTTCGTATCAGTTAAACTTCATCTATAGGCTTGATGTATTGAGGTCTACTTGGTATTTGCTAACTATAATTGAGTTGGGGCGCCAGGTGGAAAAAGGACGTTCACTTCGTGGCCCTTTTTAATGTTTTCGCATTTTTAACACACACACCCCCCCCCCCCCCCCCAAAGCATATCGTAAGTATGCTCACAAAATACCAAGTCGATATCTCCTATATTGATCGAGATGTCGGTAGTTTCGTGGTAGAGGGTCTTCTTTCTAGAAAGTTACACGATAGAAACCTTGTGGTTTACATATTCGTTTCTTTTTCGAATTGCAATATTATTCCATAAAATGAGTGGAAATGATCAGAGTTGTCCCTTCCAAAAATCGAAAACAGTCGAAGAATTTTTCCAAAAATGCATATACTTTCCTAGTTCAGTAAAGCTTTTCTGAAGATTTATCCTATTATGTTCAGGGTGGCCCCCAACGGGAAAAGTCAGGGAAAACCTGGAATTGTCAGGGAATTTTGTGCGACGGGAAAAGTCAGGGAAATGTCAGGGAATTTTGCAAAAAACACCAAAATGTCAGGGAATTTTTTCAATCAATACTTTGTGTAATAATTTGCAGTGTTTTTAGGTTTATTTTAACTCCTAAACAATAAAACTTCAACGACGTACTTTATCATACTGCATAATATTTTATAGATGGGTAATACGAATAAAAATAATAATTGTCAAGAGTCGTGGTATTGTTCAAAGAGTTACATTGTTACACACACAGATACATTGTGACATGGATATGTCTTCGGCTCTCCTGGTTACTACGTCAAATATTAGTAATCTATTTGTGAGAAAAATGAACAGGTTATTGAACTAGGGAGAAAACCCAACAGAGTAGTGGATTGATCCAGTTAGAGTCCCAACAACGAGTTGGTGTACATAAGCTAGGACTTCTCATGCTAGCCTATTGAAATGTGAAGCCATGTGTAATAAATTCATTGCTTTCCAACGAAAGATTTTTGTGGGATGGGAAATAAGGCACCGATTGGAAGTAGGTGGAAAAAAGCGAGACATTTATTGCAGTCGGGCGAAAATTTGGAATTATCCACAAAGCTAAGAAATATCCTTGTTAAAAACTTTTCCTTTTTTCAACACAAATGATTAAAATTTGAATTTGATCTTCAACAAATCGCTTCAGATCACAAATTGTGAGACCATAAAATATTGAATGAAAAGTAATGCAGCATGATTAAAGGCGAATTTTCGTAATTTGTCGTTTTACATTTAGGTTAGATAAGTTGTTTTGAAAATTGAGAACTTTGAGGGCAATGAAGTTGTTAAATATACATTTTATGGCAAAAAACTCATTCTAAATTATGGTCTACTATTCAACAAATGATTTCGGGTTTCTAGCAGTTTTCTTTTCTGCAGTTTTTATTTATTTATTATTACTTATTTTTATTTATTTATTTTTATTTTTTTGTACATATTAATGAACTTTTTTATATATATTTATGAAATACTTGAATTTTTGACGAAAGAACGGATTTTTTGTATTGATCCTAAAGAAAGTTATCGTCTGGAATGACACACGCACGCATACAACCTAATATGTCATTAACAATTAGGTTGTATTAATATGTAAAATGTCACTAGTCATAGAATCTAGTGTTTTGATACGATAGTGTTTGAAGAACCTTGTGGCCGTTTAGCATTCGTTATTATGTTTTTGAATTCGAAATACCAAAACTGGGTTTTGAAACTTATTGTAGTTTTTTCCTCATTCTCAGTTTATTTTTTACCTGAATTTACTGTGGAATATTTTAGTTACCTTAAGTATGTAGTGTGTCAAAACCATTCTGTTCGTCTAACTGCGATTTTTTAAAAACTATTTAATTAAATTCTTTCACAAATTCAATTACTTTAAAAAGTATCTTTTCTCCCATGCTTCACCTTCATTATTACTCCTGGAGTAGGCTGTTTTTCTTTTTTAAATTATACGATTTTCATTTTTGAAGCATTAAAGGCTATATATATATATATATATATGAGTTTGATATTTTTTGTCAGGGAAATATGGAGTTCGGTCAGGGAAAAGTCAGGGAAATGTCAGGGAATTTTAAAATTTCCATTTGGGGGCCACCCTGTATGTTGCTTTTTTTCAATCCCAAGATTTAAAATAATGTCAAATGACACTGTTGTATCCATGGAGATGTCATCACGTGTGGAAAGGGCAACAACTATAACGTTCTCTAAACACATTTAAAGTTGTAGAATTGTATTGTTAAATTATTGTGATTATTCATTACAAGATAGATTTACTAGAAAAAAGTATGGACCGTTTCTATTCAGAAGTATAATATATCAAATCAAAACTTTGGAAGGCGTTATCTCAAAACGCAAATTTCCCCTTTTAGGCCCCTTTTTCACCTGGCGCCTCAATTTGAGAGGAAAACATGACCTAATTTTACTGATTTTAGTTCTAATTATTCATCTGAACAATTAATTTATCAATTGTCTTTAATAGATCATTGACGATATTTTAGCATTCACTGTTTTAAACACTTGGAAGCGTGAAGCAATGATCTGCTACCAATATCTGCTGAATTTGTAGAGGAATATGGGGCAGAAGTAAATTAGAGTTGCGTGAATTAACCAGAATGCTCCAAAATGAAGAAATGGCCGAAAAAATGTAGATAGGTCCTTCTCCAAATTTTCGTTGAGAGTTAACATGTTAAAATTAACCTAGTTTACCTGAGTTTTAATACTTGTCCGTATAGGTTGGAACTGGTCAGCCGAAATCTCATCTCTGAATCGAAAAGACAAATGGAAAATTTGCCTCAAATTCAGTAGCAATACTCTTCGACAGGTGTGCTTAAATTTGTTCAGAATTTTTTTTTCAAATAGCAAAAGCAGTAGGTACATAAAAGGTCAGAGAATTGTGCTGGAAAGTCATTGAAAATTGTGAGAAAAAAAAATGATGGTTTAACGGCAAGAAAATGTGAAGTGACATTATTATTCCGTTGATGTAACGGAATATATTTAGATGACAAAAAAAAATCTGGTACTTATAGCTTGACGTCTAAAATTGTCTGTACTTCCAAATAGTGTGAGGATAAGGATATTTATAGTGGGAGATGTGGTGGGCTTTCAATTGGTGGTAACCTACTTCTACGGTGCAAAAAAAAAACGGATATGAAAAATGAATTTTCTGTGACGATTTTTCTATCGCTATTCTGTGATGTTTTCTGGCTGCTGAATACATTCATTCATGTTCCATGTTTAAAAATACGTGCTCAGTCTTGCTGCATAAAGGGAATTTATTATCGATCCCACGCTGATATTTCATATTAAATAGGCAGGTTTGCTTCTTACATTTACCTATATAATTAAGCTAATGTGTGTTCAAAACAAATGTTGCTTGTAAAACGAAATTTGTTTAAAAGATATATACATTCTTTACTTACAAATTTAGCTCCTTATTCTTCTAACGAGTTTCTGCAGGCAGCAAACTCTTTCACCGTATAAACTGTTCCTCCTTACCATCTAAGTTTTTTCCAGTATTTTAATTATTTATTGTTGACAATTGCTATGCATTTCATGTAAAGGCAAATAAAATGATTGATTGATTGCATCTTGATGCCCAATATGTAATACCCGGATCGTTTTGTCTGATATAGATGGTCCTGCAAGACCACAGCTATGCAGCTCCACTCCCGCAGGCGCTCACGTCACCTGCTAGCACGAGCATGGTCCCCAACCAGGTCAAAGTCATCAACAATGGCCTAATCTCTGGCCCCCCCAACGGGGTGCGGACGATCCAACACACCCATCAGGTGCACCACGCACCACCTACTGTCGTTCAGCACCCCCACCAGCATCAGCAGCATCCTCATCCACTTCAGCATCAGAGTCCTGCTATGCATTCTCCGTCTTTGGTTCAAACTCACTCTCCCCATCAAATCCATAGAGGTAAATTCTTGGAGCTAGCCCAGATGTATCATTGTTATTGTGCTTTTCTACATTTTTTTTCTAATTGTATATAATTTTCTGCATTCTTAAGAGTTTCTCTAATGTTTTTTTTCACAGCGTACTCCAGGAGCAAGTCAACTCCGGTTGCTGCTGATCCCAGGACCCCTGGTATAAATGTGCTAAGCCCTAACTTCCCAAGGGCACATCTTCCCCAAGTGCCTCAGATGGCAGCACAACACTTACCAACACCCCCAGTTACGGCACCAGCTGATGAAAGTGACTTGTCGTCAGACGATGAGCGGCCTCCCAGGCCATCCGGTGCGTCTGTCGGGCCTGGTCTCATCCCACCACCTGATGACGGGGAAGAGACTGAAACTGCCAATGAGGACGAGGACTCTGTCACAAGATGCGTCTGGTGAGCAACTAATTCTATCATTGATTACATGTGGATTGATAACGCGTTGATTGGTACTGGACAGTGGTCGCTGTACACCCAAAGGTTAAGTTTAGTAGTCGTGTCCATTCAACTTTGCAGGGGAGTCCAGCATCAACCTCTGTTCCGTTGTAACTACTCAGTTTTTAAGAGTCTTAACTTGTTATAAATCTACTCGGCAGTACCTTAATAAGTAGCTATTTGTCTGTTGATTTCACTGCATGAGATTGTTGTTTGTTACTATTAAAAGTTACCGTCTTTAGAAGTTATGAAGGATCTGAATGAACACAAAATTGCTTATTATAGTGGAATTTCAGAATTGATTGCAATATATTTTGATTTGCCAATCATCTACTTATCTACTATATTGAACATAATTTCATTGTATGTTGCAGTGAGTTCCAACACGATGATGGCTACATGATTTGCTGCGACAAGTGCCTGTAAGTACCGATTTACTACCATATTGATTCTATTTATTGCCATGTACTAGATGGATAGTGTGTTGGCTATACTTTTGTGGTCAATTTATGCCAATCCTTTGGGATTTTGTTATGGTAACATTCCCTCGCTCACCAACTTCTTTTCTTCAGTTATTGGATGCTTCAGAAGTCCTAATCTGAAGTTGCTTGCTTGCTACTCATACTAGAATGCAACTTCATATTTTTTCCCAACCTTGGTTGAGCAATCGGGTTTCTTGTTAGCATTTTTGCTTCACGTGTGTGTGTTTTTTCTTCAGGGTTTGGCAACATGTTGACTGCATGGGATTGGAGAGAGGGAATATCCCTGATGAATACCGGTGTGAAGAGTGCGAGCCACGATGGGTGGACAAAGCTAGAGCTCGTAAGCTCCAGCTCTCCAAAAGGGCTCAGTTCAACGACAGCTCAGACCTTAGTGATCGTGGAACAAGCACTCCTCCAACTAAAGGTAAGTTAGTAAAAGGTTTAGAGATAGAAAACTGACTAAATTAATACTGTAACGAGAACTTTTATTACGGAAAGCGAGAGCACAAACCAAGCGGCTAACAAACATGGAGTGAAATATTGATGGGGGGGGGGGGGGGGGGGGGGGCTTATGGGATCAAGGAGGCACTGCCCTAATCAAAACACAAAACTGCCCGAGTCAATTAACACAAGTCACTGTTCTCATCAAGGGGCTGCAAACTGCAAACAGTCCTTTTGATCAAATACTCTTTACTATGAGCGTTTCCCAAGTATTCATTTTATATTTTTAAATTAAAATTGATTCCATTCTAAAAAATTTGATACCATCCGCACTCTTCTACGTCGAGTAGTTTTATTTCTATGATTTTTCAAAGTTTGCAATGGAGACGTCACATTGGTAGGCAGGGGGGTCCGCCCCAGGCGGGAGGGGTGCTTTGACGTCACCAGTGTGCGAAACTGAAAAATCATAGAAAGAAAACTACTCATCGTAGAAGACTGCTGTTGATGCCAAACTTCTTAGAATGGAATCTTCTTCCGTTTAAAAATAGTTGAGATACCTTTTTTGCACCCATGGGTAACGCTCATTGAGAGGATAGATGCTCCAAACTTCATGAACCTACTCGAACATTCCTAACATTTGTATGCATAATTGTAGTTATTTATTCATTGTTCTTTAAGAACAAAATAACAATAAAAGACAATAGTAATAAGTTGATTCTCTGATTTAAATTATCTATGAAACATGATTTTCTTACCAACTGACTCCAACTCTCCTTATTTTACAGCTGCCAAAGCACCAGCGAGAAAGCAAGCTCGCAGCCAATCCCGTGGTGGCGGTTCACGCAAGGAGCGTGGTGGTAAATCATCCAACACCAGCCGAGGGTGGCGGGCCAACAACCAAAATGAAACCAAGAAGCCCAAAAACAGCAAGCCCAAACCCGTTAAAAGGCGAACATCCACCAAAAAGGTTTGTCTGATTCTATTTCCCCATTTGAGCAGTTGAATTGAGTCATTTATATGTATAATCTATATCAAATTATCTACTTGGCTCACGATTTTATTGTGTCTCCTTTTGGATGTATTTTAGCAGCAACAACAACAGCAGCAGCAGCAACAACAACAACAGCCGCCACAGCAGCCACATACCCCTAAAGAAGAGAAGAAGGAGTCACCAATCGTCAATTCCGATAGGAGTCCATCTCCACCTCCTCCAGCTACTAATGCTGGTCTTAATCAGCTCCGACAATGGATAGATTCCTACGAAGAAGCAGGTAAATAATATTACAAAATTAACAGTGTTTGCATTTATTTGTGAACTCGTGCTATGTATATTACACTTGTGTGTGTAAATTTGTTGTATGTCTCGAAATATCGAAAAACTAATGATTTTTAAGTAAAACCAATCATTGCTCCCTCAGCTTCAGAAACAGCCGTTGGAAAGCTCCCAAATTATCAAATGGCCTGCAGAAAAATTCTCCTCTAGTCGAGCTACTCCATAAAACATTTTCGTATTTTTGGCTTAGTTTACCTAACATTGATTCTTATTCCATTCGTATCCATGATGCTGAGTTTTTAATAACACATCTTTTACTAGTTGGATAAGAAATAACCAATGATAAATTTGGAACTAACCTGATCAGATGAGTGAGCTTTGGGGCTAACTCATGTTCCATGTTGAATAATTTTCGCCATCAGGGGCCCATTTCATAAAACAACACGTTACAATTGTACAAGTTAACAAGTACAGGTACTGGTAGTGCATGGTAAACCTGAACAAGTGTTTCACCAAAACAAAGAGTACAAGTGTAGAAAAGTTACACTGTTTACAAGTTCTGCTAAGTTTACAAGTATAGCAGAAAAGAAGATCGGCGTGTGGGGACAAACGAAATGAACAACGTCAGGTGGGATGTCGAAATTGAAGTTTTGTCAGCGAATCATAATATAAAAACTGTGTTAAGTACACGATAGGATGTTTATCATACATGACAAGGTGTAATGATTGGAAGACAGACAATTTATAAACTGAAAAGTGGAGAAAGTGTGTATTTGTTTTAAACTTACTCTGATGGCTGGTGGTGAGGAAAGTGTAGTGCTCACAGAGCGCAAAACTAAATTCTTGACCTCACTAGATTGTGCGCTGATATTAAATTTAATAAAAATTATTGGGGATGATTTGGTTGATTGGGAAAATCAGAAATTGATACGGCAAATACTATTGATACTATATTGAAAAGACAACCTAGCTTGGCATGCCAAAATAAATATAAAAATAGAAATATATATATATGTGTATAAATTGAGATGCAATTGACAATAAAGTTAAGGAATGAAATCGGCAAATGTGCAATAATTAATTCATCTCTGTTCAATAAATTGTCTGTGGTTTAGGTTGTGGTGTGATGGCGTAGAACAAGGGGAAAATTGGAGAGTCAGCGCTGTGAATATTCTGGTTACAGCCCACCCAATAAATCGAAACGGACTGACCTCAAATTCGCTGAGCCCGTAGTCCACGTAATGATGAAATTGTTCAACCTGGATGAACTCCCGGATTGTGGTTCTGCAAATGATTGGCTGCTGAAACACTTGGTGTATGCAGGCGGCCGCCTCGTGGAGGAAAAATATGGGGTTGATGCGATCAAACGTTGGGATCGGGTGGCGATACAGCGAGAAACTGAGTGGCCCATGGAAATGGTTAAGGCAGTTGACTTGAATATAAGAGGGAGGCAGGCATTTCAGTACATCAGTCAAGATAGACTGTTTGGTTCCCGGGGGCAAATTGGGGGGCACGCTGAGCTGGCCGAATCTCCGAATGATGGTGTTGATGCTGATGTCAGACGGTCAACTGCAGCTGAAGTTCGAAACAACACTTCCCTACCTCACAACAATAACTAACAGTTACCCAAACAGCTGGTATAATCGGATTTTTTTCCTTCATTCAGCGAGAATGATTAACCAATTCATCAGGTCCTAATGCTGCTGGGTTAGGAATGTCATCTGTAACATCGAGATCTTCACAATTCACTTTGCTCTTCAATGATGGGGAGATCCTCAATTCCCGATCAGGAATAATTGCACAGTGTCACGCACCATTTGAATCTTTCAAGGGTCTGGGAAGACATCCCAAATCTCTCGTTAAACTCAAAAATACGAAATGGGCGTTTATTCTTGGTAGAGAAAATCGTTGGCGTCTTCTGAATGCTTCTTTCTTGTCTGTTTTCTTCAGCAGAAGATGATTCCAACATATTAAAACACCGAAAAATGGTCAACTCACAATGCTGGAAAACAACAAGTTTACTGGTGATTGGACGTAGATTATAAATCGGTCATTTTTTACAGCTGTAAAACAAAGACTTGTACAAAATGATGGGGAAACACTTGTAACTTGTCCAAATTCACCTGTACACTTGTTAATTTTCACTGTGCATTACAAGTCTATACTTGTAACTTTATGAAACACTTGCACGCTCATTTTAGCGAATTTTTGAAGAAAATTAAGCTATTGCTCTCGCCTCAAAATTTGTAGAATGTGAATTTTTGAAAACATTTTATGCAGAAATCCGTTTCAGGCTATTCTGAATCATATTCTGAAGTTTAACGCATTTTTTTATGTATGTATGTATGTATGTATGTATATATGTATGTATATATGTATGTATGTATATATGTGTCATTCCAGACGATAACTGTCCGTAGAATTGTGCTAGAAACTTCAAACAAATTTTAAAATGTTAAGGACACAAAACGAAAGTTCAAGTTCGTTGGCCAGCATGATCGGATTACATCTTCGGGTTGAAATTTTCAAAAATGTAGTCAAAAATTTCAAAATAGCCTGTTTTTTGCGATTTGTTGTGCGAAATAATTTTTTCAGCATACTAACATGTGGTATATTCGGAATCAGCGTAAAATTTCCTATAAGAATATGTATCAAGTTTTCAAAAATTTCAAAGTTGAAAAATCAGTCAAAAATCGAAATAATGCCGTTCGCTAGTTGTAAAAATCGGTAATATTTGCATGAAACATTGTCCAAATTCAGATTGAACTACTCTTATGGAAGTATCCCTGTATAACCAATCCTAGAACCATGCTGTTTGAAACGTAGGTAGTAGGTGCTTGTTTAAAATTTCATTCCATGTTTGTCTATCAAAATCATAAACTAAAATTTCTCTACACGATCAATAGCGACTGAAATGTCGAAGATTTCTTCAAAAATTCGCTCATGGGGTCATGCTGCATGACTGGACTTTTTTACAACTTGTACATAAAATCGGCTTGTAACTTGTTGCTTTATGAAATAGACCCCAGACATCGCCCCCTTTGCTTGAAAGGTAAAAAGTTCATTTTTAGTTGTTATTTTGTTTGAGAATTTTGAGTTACCCAACAGAATATTAATTTGTGATGTTTCATCTTGCAGTTACCAACCACTACTCTCCCGAGCTAAGGTCTAGGATCGCGGCCATTAAAGTGAACGGCATCCATTCAGACCTGAGGCTTCCGTCCACCCTTAACACCGGCTCACCCAAGTGCCGAGTCATAACGAATCCTGCAGGTGTAAAGGTACGATATCGAAATTTAAATCGCATACTTCGTCTTCCAATTTCTAAAATTCTCCATAACATAACGTGATGTAGGACAATAACTTCGAGTTTGAAGAAGGCCTGTATCTCAAAAACTGCTAACCCAAACGAAAAATTTCACATAATGAAAAGTTGTAGAGCATAAAATTTGTAATGGACTTAGACGCCCCCGGAGGTGCAATGGGGGCCTAAATCCACACTGATAGATAGAGAGGGGTTTGACAGTACCATAAAGGCTGTCCGTCCAGTGGACGCGATTTCGCGCGAAGAGGTGAAAAGAGGCAAATTCGCGCGAAGGGTTCGCCTCCCTTTCAAACACACTGTTTTAACCCATTCGCCGCGTAGCCCTGACCGACCGTGTCCCCTGAGCGCGAAGCCTTTCTTACCTGCAACTCCCCTTGTAGCGGAGAAATATTTGAGACTATGACGCTCGCCCTCCTCTTTTAGTTTTTCTTGTTTCTCCACTATTCTTCTATTTTTGACGTAATTCTTTTCGCATGTTGTTCAGGAATATATTATGGACAGAAATGTTTGGTGTTTGAAGGGTTTGTACTTTTTTTGTCATTATTATATTCTCATAAACTCGAATTCATCAATAGTTTATTGTTTTCATAATTTGTCTCATTATTACTTCATTTTTCATAAACATAATTACTGATTCATTATAGTACTATACCATTGTTATTGAATTCGATTATCCAAGAAGTCCAGAGAAATTGCCAGGTCAGAGCCAAAAGAATTTATCGAAAAGTGCCACCTAGGTAGTAGGTACCCACTCACACTTACACTCCTAAACCTAACTAAACCTACTATATATACAAGTAAACTAAGAAAAAACTGAAACCTGGACTATATACACTACTACTAATAAGAAAAAATAGAAATTACGAGATAATTAACGAAGGTAAGAAGAAACTGACGGTAGAAAAAAGTGTTGGAAAAAGCCTCAAAGTGAGTTGAACAGAACCGAACATCAACAAGGTGTACAGTGGCATGACGCTAAAAATAACTGCGAGAGGTTTTCTCAGAATATTTCTGAAGAATCCTCACCACTTTTATGTGTATTACTCATAGAATGACAAAAGATACGAGAAAAAGGGGTCTCTACAGGTAACTTGGTTTATCGCTGATGAGAGAGGGTTCAGAATGGGAGAGGGATGGGGGGGACTGAAACACGTCAAGCGCTATCTAGTATGTACCCAAGAAACTGAAACATAGATTGAAAAAGTTCCGGAAGATCGCAGGAGAATGCAGGTGCAGTTTGGAAAAACGCGGGCTTCGCGCTCAGGGCACTGCTAGCATTTGTGGAAAAATGCGGGCCTCGCGCTCAGGGCACTGCTAGGATTTGCGGAAAAACGCGGGCTTCGCGGCGAATGGGTTAAATGAGAGCCCGTCCACCGCAAGACGCGAAGTGGGGCGAAAAGGGGCGAACGCGACGAGAATCAAACCGGTTTATTTTTCAACGAGCCAACAAGCGAAATGGATGTTGACTGTGTGTTTGAAGGGAGGGGAACCGTTCGCCTCTTTTCACGTCTTCGCGCGAAATCGCGTCCACTGGACGGACAGCCTAAGAGATACAACTCTTGCTAATAGCATATATGCTACGTTCGGAGAAGATAGGTTTTCCAGTTCTAGGATCACCCATCCATCGCCAAACGCAGGCTTTCGAAAACACGGGAAGAAGCGCCCGACGCCCGTTGGGAAACAACGGAGCGACGGCAGCGCATTCCCTTGGATCTCGCGGGAACTGTCACAAATTTCAAGCTGTAAAACCTCCTAACATGAAATTTACTCACCCTAGCGCTGAGATACAAGGTGTAAACCAAATGAAGTCGTGCCAGTGAATTTCTGGTAAAACTGTATTTCCTAATGGAAATACTTTCGAACCCCACATCATTCATTTTTGTCCCTACATTTCATTTTCCACCATATCCACGTATATTATACGTACTATGAATAACCCCCTCCCCCCCTGCTCAACGCGAAAGGGGCCATTAGATGAGTAATTGTAATGTCCAGGAGTTAGAATAGGTAAAAACATTCAATTTTGTCTTAGAAACATACTAGTGTTTATTATGTACAATTGAAAATAAATGTAATATATCGTAAACAATAATTACTACTGTAAAGGAGGATGATGGTCTAACCGTCAAAATCGATTTAACATTGCAACTCGTTATTTTTTCGTGGAAATGGACAACGTTTTTCACTAACTTCCGTTTCGATGAATTTACCCTCATTCCTCACAAACTCGATCAGTCCTTTTGTTTGGCCCTGACCAAATTCGTATTATCCCGCCGGTGCTTGAGGTGGAGTTAGCATGTTGTCTTCCCAAACTTCTGACAGAGCGCTAGAGTCGCTCAATGTTTTTATCCCGCTTTTTTACATATTTAATGGCGGAACACTGATAATACCTATTTTTCCCGATCATCCCTTAACCTGATCGCTCCCACGGCCGTGTTTAAGCGCAAAACAACAGCGTCGCCGTCGTACCAGGCCCGCGTTTAAGCGCAAAACTCCGATATAGCCCCTGGTCCCAGGGCCGTGTTTATGCGCGAGCCGCACCATCACACGATCTGAACTTCTCTGCCATCTATCTGCGAGACTAATGAACTTATTTTTTAGATAGTGTTTACTTGGGTATCCGAGAGACATCGCTGACGTCATAATCGGCCTTGTTAGTTTTAGTGTCACTCGGAAGATCGCAGAAAGATCAGAATGTAAACATCAGAAATCAGAAACTAATGAGAAAGAGGGATGGGAAACACACTTATTCTCCTTTGCAAAACAATAAACAACTATAGTGTATTCCGTTTATTCATAAGCTGAATCGTAATCTTAATGTCTATATTCAGATGTTGAAAATAGAAATATATAAACAAAAAAGACAATGTAACTAGCGAAACATTGTTTGGTTATGAGTTATGATGAAACTTAATCCACAAAAAGAGAAAAAAAAAACGGGAAAAAACTTGTATTTCAAAGAAAAACATTAAGTGAACACTTTGCTTGTCTAAATGTAACATGAAGTATGACGGGATTGGCGAAAATAGAGGGGTGAACGCAGCGCGAAACCGTCGGGAAAAGGCTGAAAAAGCTTGGGCTAGAGGGTGAGACGGCACCACAGTGTCTCGGGCTGCAGCGGGAGACGGGCGCGCGATCGCTCGGTAGCTATCAGGTTAATAATATACGATTTGAGCTCCCGAAGGTGCAGTGAAATTGTGAAGTATTAATTGTAAATTGTACAAGAACTTTATATTCTGTAAGCACTGCATTGCTCACTAGCGCCTTTCATATCCTGTGGACGATGAAGGCAAATGAATATAAGGGTGGTCCTCCACTGGAAGCGACTATGCGACTAAGCGTGTTCGTCCGTATGTATATAAGCGACTAATCCCATAAGCTTGAAACGTATTAGAGCTCCTCCACTGCAAGCTACATGAGCGACGCGACTTCGCGTATTTTGAGGCGAGGAGCGACTGATCCCATCCGGATGGGATCAGTCGCTTGTCTTCGAGTGACCTGGCTTCCCCCTCCCTTGTTTTCTCGGCGCACCCATCGACTGTGAACGGCGAACCTCAACATCTACAGGACTATTATGTTAATTTTCCAGAGGAGTTACATTGAACTTTTCACTTTTGCGCCTCAATTACATTACCTTGTTAAAATTAACACTCACTATCAAAAACGTATTTTTTGTTTTAGGATTTACGCTGAATTTTTTGTTGCTATACTTTCATTACATTCCCTTATTATGATTAACAACAATAATTACAAGTAAAATCGTAATAATTATCTGGTTTTAATACTTTACTACCTGAGAGTCACACTGAGACATCCTGCTGGTGAGATCGTGTCCCTGAAGTAGGACGATTTGGTGATCGAAGCTTGTATAGCATTCAAGATGTAATCGTTCGTTTGTAGGTCCATCCTATAATAATTTCGAAACTTCTCTGAATCTCCCTTCAGCTCGTTGTGGAGGTGGTTGAATTCACCCAAACTTGGCCTCCTTGTCAATATTGGGTTCATCCAGAACATTCGTCGTTTCTTTCTCATCCGAAGGAAATTTACGAGAGTATTATCCAGCAAATAATAACTATCTATGTCGTCCATTTTACCAAAAATAAATGCAGTCTACTACACACCACCTCGGACTTCGCCAGACTAAGTCACCTCCAACGGAGGAGCTCAGTCGCGTCCCAATCGCCTTGCGGAAGTCGCCTTGTCTCTTAAGTCGCTTCCAGTGGGGACCAGGCTAAGTCTAATTCCGCCTCCCGGCTTACAGTTATTAAAGTGAACCAGGATCCCGTTATTTTGTATATTTTTTCTTCCCGGATCGTTTACCTTTCACATTTTTCCTTTTTCTTTTAGATCCTGGTGACCTCCGCGGCCGTTTCTCAGGGCTCGCCCATCATAGAAGTCCGTGGAAAGTACATGCTCAGCAAAAACCCTTCGGGCCCCAGCCTCGTGCCTGACCGGAGCGGCCCGCCTAAATGGAGCCCCTACGTCTTCCACCACAAGCTCGGAACGCCTCCTGAGCAGACGACAGAAGTCTGCGTCGACGCCACGACCTACGGAAACGACGCCAGGTTCGTCCGCAGGTCCTGCCGCCCCAACTCAGAGGTACATATCCTTAACAAGTTGAATGAAAACTCGAATTAGATCAGAGTGGCGACTCAACTGGAAAAGTCACGGCAAATCTGGAATTGTCAGGGAAGTATTCGCGTCGGGGAATTTAGCAAAAACCACCAAATATCGGGGATTTTAAAAAAATGGAAACTGTAATAATTTACAGTATTTTTTAGGTACATATATTCTAACTCCTAAACAATCAAACTTCAATAGCGTACTTTATCATACTACATATTATTTCATAGGTGAGTTATGCGAATGACAAAGATAATTATCGAGTGGTGGTTAAACTATCCAAAGAGTAAGAGAGAGGATTGTAAGAAAAATAAACAGATCATTGAACTAGGAGCAAACCCACCAGAGTAGTGGATTCATCCATTGAGAGTACCAACAACTAGTTTGTATACTTACATAAGCTACGACTTCTCAGGAGGCTTAAGGTGAGGGAAATTGGTCCATTGAAATGTGGATTCTTGTAAATAACCTACGTCTGTAAGATTCTTGTAAATAACCAACGTACGTTCTATGGCCCATATTCTAGTGACGTCACGCCTGGAGTAGGTTCGCGTTTCAGCCAAAGTCGGCCATGATACCGCCCTACGTCAATGAATCGCTACTCAACCAACCTATTTCTCACAAGAAGTTTGCCGTCTCACGTCATCATAATTCGTGGTTATAAGGCCATTTTTCAACAGTTTTGTTTTGAAAAAGTATAGTATTGTAGCAATACAAAGTTTCAATTCGACTAAATGTTATAAAAATCATGCCTGCCAGCGCAATAACTGATTGTAGATTAATGTCAACAATACCAATCTAACGTGAACGAGTTTTTATTTGGACTAGGAGCCTACTAACTACTGTGGTTAATCAGTGTCAGAAAACTAAAGAACTTCATTCGTTTAGGCTTTGAGAATAACTATTAACCTGAAAAAATAGTAAAGAAGATTGAAAATTCCTCAGGTGTCTGTATTGCTGTGTAGGTACCTAGCCATTGCTCAGGTAGCTTCATCAGCGTTTTATTATAAGTTCGTAGTTCTATGCTTAACTGAGGAAGCTTTACTTGTTATATTGAATGAATAAGTGGAGAGATTTGATAGTTTGTCAAAGTAAACAAGGCAGGTTGTTGCTACACCAAGAAACGAAACTACTTAGGTAGGTAGGTACGTACGTCCTACCAGATTTGCTGTTGGTTTAAAGTGCCTAAACAAAGTAGGTGGGTCGTTGCTTTGCCGACGAATACAACCGCTGATTAGCAAGTTTGTCAAATATCGAATCAGGGAATATGCAACATGAATTAAAAACCAGCTGCAAGGAAAAAACCTTGAAATGCATTCCTCTGAAGGTAAGATTTCATAAAGACGGCATTGGCAGTGCAGTTATTGCGCGAGTTTTGCAGTTACGCAAATTGTATGGACAAAAAAGGTAATTAGGTAGGTACCTACCTACTTTCGTTTTGATCAATGAAGTACCTACATGAACAAGTAATAATATACGGAAAGTATGTAGGTATACCTTACCTCTAGGTAGGTACTTACCTTTCCACATGTGATACAACTTACTATTCCCGCCTAACAGAGCTCTCATAACTCATCCTTTCGCAAGACCACTTTCACAGTACTCTAAAGATTTTTAGTTTCAATTGATTCAAAGAACAGTTCTAAAACTAGATAGGTAATCCACAACATCTTTGCGGCTGATGTATGGATCATCTAGAACACTTGTATGTCAACTCCCCAACACACATTTCATATGGATCTCTACCCCACACATTAAATCTTGCGTTCATAGCGTTTGAGGTCAACACCTGATAATAACTTGATGTAATTTGCATACAATTTATCATCTTGCATATTACAAATAATGAAAATATTGACTCGGAAGTAGGTGAGACTATGTTATGCTGTTGTCCAGCTGTGCCTACAAATGGCGCATTTTCGCATATGTTTACTCGTCACCATGACAACAAGGTGAAATACTTTGATTTCGCCTTGCCTCGATGTAAGGATGCGCTAGTGTCCAAGTCTCGAGAATATTACCCATACCTATATATCTTATTCTTCATTTTAAATTAATAAAATTTGAGCTTCAACATAGTTTGAGCTTCAGATGACAAAGTGAGAGACCGTAAAATATTAAATAACAAGTCATGCAGCATTCTAAATAATAGTCTGCTGATTTTTTTTGCACATATTAATGGAATTCAAGGACATTTTTCAGTTCGATTTTGTGCGTACATTTTTGAATGTTCTAATTTAGGTATATATAGCATTTCCAAGCCAAATGAAACCTTTTCCAAGTCAAATGAAACCTTTTCCAAATCAAATGAAACCTTTTCCAAACCAAATGAAACCTTTTCCAAACCAAATGAAACCTTTTCCAAACCAAATGCAACTTTTTCCAAATCAAATGAAACTTTTTCCAAACCAAATGAAACTTTTTCCAAACATAGTGTATTTCTGTGAAGTAAACAATCGTAGATAAATAATACACATATTACAAAATTTCAGAAATTCAGTCTTAGAGGTTCAATCAGTCAATGTATGTAGAAATATATGCGTAAATATGTTTAAAAAAAAAGTATATATTGTATAAAAAATATATAAAAAAAGATGCGAGTACTTCCTACCACCACCCTGTCGCTTGTTAGGAACGAATGCGAATACTAGTTAGTCACAAAAAAGACATCGGACGTATGTATTGGTGACTCCCCTTAATTATCGGTTTCTCCGTGCGGGCGTGGCGAGTAGGTAGGTAGGTACCCACTCACATTCAACAGTCAGATATTTCTCAAACTTACTTGTTTCCTATTCTACTAAGGTGAGATCCACTTCGGTAATCCTATGCCTGAAATTCATCGAGTTTTCATTTTGTCATCGTCTTTCTATGATAGGTACAATTGCATCTACCTGCAACTTGCAGGGTTCCTACCTATCTAGGTACCTCAGTTCACTCATTTTCTCAATAAGTTTCATTAGGTTTGGAAAAAGTTTAATTTGATTTGGAAAAAGTTTCATTTGGTTTGGAAAAGGTTTCATTTGATTCGGAAAAGGTTTCATTTGGTTTGGATAAGGTTTCATTTGACTTGGAAAAGGTTTCATTTGGCTTGAAAATGCTATCGTTGATGAACTTTATTTTAGTGATATTCCGTTAAAAATGTAAAGTTGACGGTTTTTAACCGAATTGGCCATTAGGTGCTTTTTACTAAGTTTTCAAGGTTTTTAGTTACCTTAAGTATGTAGGTACACGAAACCATTCCTGTCTTGGGAGTCAATGTCTAACTGCGATTTTTTCAAAATTAGTAATACATTCTATCACAAATGCAATTACCTTGAAAAATGTATCTTTTTCCCCACCTTCACCTTCATTATTACCACCAGTATGCTGGAGTAGGTTTTTTTTCTTTCTTAAATTATACGAATGTCTTTTTAGAAGCATTAAAGGTGGCGCGATTTTACTGCTATTTTTTGTCAGGAAAATCAGGAGTTAGGTCAGAGAAATTTTAAATTTCCATTGAAGGGTGGGGGGCACCCTGTAGATTGTACAATTTGCTCCATCATTTTGTCTTATATTTCCCTCTGATTCGATATTGACCGTGTTTTTCATTCCCACAGTTGAGGCATTGCATAGAGAAAGGCGTTCTGCATTTGTACATCGTCGCAACGGCCTCGATCGAAGCCAAAGGCGAGATCCTTCTCCCCGTCAAGCAGGGGATGTATTGTGCCTGTGGTCTTGGCGAAAAATGTCAAGCCCACTCAAATAAAGAGTAAGTTCAATCATTGGTTTTATATATTTAGTGTTTAATCACGGGAAATTAACAACAACGTTGTACGGGATCCAGAACACTAACGGTACATCGGGAGATACTTGTTAATTAGACGGAATATGATTACAGAATGGAGTATTCTTAGTTCGTCCGCAAGACGTTCTTTTTTCGATAGCGCTAGTGGACATCAGTGTTAACAGCAAACTTGACAGAAGTAAATATATCACTTTTTACAATAATTGCGGGAGTTCAGATTGTGGATCGTAATATCACTTGGCAATTGGGGAATAATAATTTGGGATGATAAAGCTTCATTGTTCCGTGATGAATATGCAAAGGGCGGGATCAAACACAGAGCGACTTTAGCGCTGTCTCGGTGACTCTAGGAACTAAG
Source organism: Adelphocoris suturalis (assembly GCA_030762985.1). Taxonomy (NCBI): domain Eukaryota; kingdom Metazoa; phylum Arthropoda; class Insecta; order Hemiptera; family Miridae; genus Adelphocoris; species Adelphocoris suturalis. Next base: position 11,925,767 of record CM061042.1, on the reverse strand, counting down.
TTTATTGCTCCACTCTTGGCGGCAATTACGAATTTGGGTAGGGTCAAACAGTTAGTGTGATAAAATTGAATCTATGACTGTTAGTCATGTAATTTTTATTGACATCCATTAGTTGGAAATTTAAGAGGATTCGATAAAGGCCTCTTACTTAGTTCAATTATTGGTTTTATAGTTAGTTTGATATAAAATTGAATTTATCAGTGTTAGTTATATTAGAATTTTTATTGACACCCGTTAGTTGGAAGTTTAAGAGGATTGGATAACGGCTTCTTGAAGTCAGGCCCACTGTGTTTCCTGAGGTCGAAGGGATTACAGGGTGTCTACCGGTCACGGATTCCAGGAAAGTCCTGGAAAAGTCACGGATTTAATAGTAGGGTCACGGATATTTCTGAAAGTCACGGATTTTAATATAGAAATCACAGATTTTTATGGCGTCAGTAACCAAATAATCATATTATAATGATATTACCGGGATTCACAAAACATACGAAAGAATCAATTGAGATTTTTGGGTGTCTTCAGGTCACGGATTACAAAAAGAGACAGAATTACAGAAAGTCACGGATTTAATAGTAGGGCACGGATATTTCTGAAATTCACGTATTTTAATATAAAAGTCACCGATTTTTATGGCGTCAGTAACCAAATAATCATAATAAAGCGCCAGTACCCGGGATTCACAAAACATACGAAAGAATCAATTGAGATTTTTGAATCTATAATATGAAATAGTACAGTAGGTCTACTGGTAAGTATTTCGGTAAGCTATTCCTATCGAAATTAAAGCCTGTGAAAGGTCACCGATTTTTTAACTCCTTCATTTAACTTCGATTCTCTTCTTGCTTGAGACAAAATTTCAGATCGATTTTTAACCCACTCCCCGATATCCAATCGATCTGAAATTTTGCACACGAGTTCGTGCTGGCGTACATTTTAATCAATCAAATTTTCGCGAAGAAAAAGTTAGTTATGCTATAAATTTTCGAAAATTTGAAATTTAATATGGGACACCTTACAAGTGTTGTGTATCGTAGGGAGGAGGAGTGAGGAGGAGGAGGTGGATGAGGGAGGAGAAGGATACTATTGAACGTCTGCATAAAATGACAACGAATCCCGGGTCAATAAAATATTAAATGATTTTCCTTGTTTTTGTTTCAATTTACTGTTGCCAAGAAACTACCAAATATTGAAACAACAATAAAATTAACCGAGAACATGAGAAAAATAAAGAGTTACATTAAAAACTTGTTTTTATGGGTTCCTTTTAGCGAATTTTTGAAGAAAATTATTAGCGAATTTTTGAAGAAAATTAAGCTATTGCTCTCGCCTCAAAATTTGTAGAATGTGAATTTTTGAAAAAATGTTATGCAGAAATCCGTTTCAGGCTATTCTGAATCATATTCTGAAGTTTAACGCATTTTTAGCGAATTTTTGAAGAAAATTAAGCTATTGCTCTCGCCTCAAAATTTGTAGAATGTGAATTTTTGAAAAAAAATTATGCAGAAATCCGTTTCAGGCTATTCTGAATCATATTCTGAAGTTTAACGCATTTTTTTATGTATGTATGTATATATGTATGTGTCATTCCAGACGATAACTGTCCGTAGAATTGTGCTAGAAACTTCAAACAAATTTTAAAATGTTAAGGACACCAAACGAAAGTTCAAGTTCGTTGGCCAGCATGATCGGATTACATCTTCGGGTTGAAATTTTCAAAAATGTAGTCAAAAATTTCAAAATAGCCTGTTTTTTGCGATTTGTCGTGCGAAATAATTTTTTCATCATTCTAACATGTGGTATATTCGGAATCAGCGTAAAATTTCCTATAAGAATATGTATCAAGTTTTCAAAAATTTCAAAGTTGAAAAATCAGTCAAAAATTGGAAAGATGCCGTTCGCTAGTTGTAAAAATCTGTAATATTTGCATGAAACATTGTTCAAATTCAGATTGAACTACTCTATCCCTGTATAACCAATCCTAGAACCATCCTGTCCAATCCTAGAACCAACCTGATTAAAACGTAGGTAGTAGGTGCTAGTTAAAATTAAAAAAAAAAAAAAAAAAATTTAATCACAACTGATGAGTTTACTCTGTGAAATATTCCGTCCTCCGATTCTCTCGGTCGCTCTCTTTAATGTTTAATGTCTCTTTAATGTTCTATCAAAATCATAAACTAAAATTTCTCTACACGATCAATAGCGACTGAAATGTCGAAGATTTCTTCAAAAATTCGCTCATGGGGTCATGCTGCATGACTGGACTTTTTTTTTATTAAGTGGTTTAGTTATATATCAAGAATTCGAGGTAGTAGGGGAGAGTTCCGTACCTAGGGCCGATTTTTTTTCTTCAATTGATTTCAACTTTACTCGTTCTTATCTGAAATTTTGAAGCTGACACGGTGTCCTTAACACTAATATGCATATTTTTAAATGGTTATTTACAGAATCCTCCCCAATAGTAATTCCAAGAGAACACGAGGCAGGCGGCGAACGGTATCTGAAAACTCACCTGTGACGGCAGCGGCGCTCAAAGCAGCAGTTGTGCCGCCTCCACCACCGCCACCGGCGCCTGTCCAAGTGGTGGTGGAGGCGCCACCGCCGCCCGCCCCCACGTCCCCCTTGGCGCCGTCTCCCGTCAGTCAGACAACAATCATCATCAACAATAACAACAACAACAACGTTGTGTCCAAGAACAGCTTCTTGCCCAAGAGTGCTACGCCGAAGAATGCCGTCATGCCGAAGAATACCTCTGTGCCCAAGAACGCTGCCACGACCAAGAATCCTGTGGCTCCTAAGAACGCTGTGGTTCCCAAGGAGAAAGAAGCACCACCGCCGCCACCACCACCACCACCACCTCCTCCTCCAGAGACTCCTCCAGTCGACGCTCCAAGCGCCAAGCGAGGGCTGCCTCAGCCACCCGTAATCTCCAGTGACCCTGAGCTTTCACCACCTCCACCTAAAGTAAGAATTGATCCTTTTATGTAAACGATAGGTTTGTTCGCAGTGCCGGTTGGAAACTGTTGCCAACCGTTGGCGACCAGGTTTGTGATTGGTTTAGTGCGCATGCGTGACCACCACCTAATTTCAAACCGTTGGTAACCAAATCCACTCTTCGAACGGAATTGACTGAAGTAGTTCGGCATGTGGCCTCCAACTGCTATAACCTGCTTGGTGGGCTCGCGCCATCCTTTGAATAGGTAAACATTTTATGTATTAATGAAAAACCTGAACCGTTGTGAGATGGCCTGCAAGACAACAAACGGGTTGAAAAATGAAAAATATTCATTGAGAACAAACCTTCCAACAGGAATAAGAAATCCATGCAATATGGATCCATGCTCAATCTTTTCTTGCCTCCAGCTGAAATTTTGGTGAAGAATGTGGTGTATATCTCGCGGGAAGAATTCAACTTGATCTCGAGGTCGACCATCGTTCTTAATTTTGAATGTTGATAGCTTTACTAACAACTCTTCAGTTAACATTAAGTAATAACATTTTACTTTATGATTTTGTATTTTGTTGCTATTCAGACGTAGATTCCCTTTCAACATCACCAATAAGATTTTCCGTATCACACAACTCGGACTAGGAAACTTAATAAATAACCATAGAAGTAAAATGGGAGTAAATGCAAAGGCAGAACTTAGTAAACAGTGTACGACATGCAGATATCTGACAGCTATCTTATCTCCTTTGGCTGGTTTATCTTATCATCTCTACTTTAAACTCAGCTCACTGAGCTCCCACTACCCACACATCTCACATTAGAATGATTTGATTGGCTACTTCGATTTGCGGTGTGGTGGGGGGCAAACCGTCAGATCGGTCAGCAGAAATTTCTCTGATCCGTCAAACCGATCCACAACAATGTTCAATCTGCGATACTATAACCACTATGGATACTATACACTCAGAGATTTCCCCAAATAGACACTGCGAACGCCTCAAACGCGTTTCCAACCGTTTCTTACCAGTTTGATGGTCACTGCGAACAAATCTAATGTTTAAAACTTCCAATAATAAGATTAAAATTTTGTTAATTAAATTTATGTATTCCGACGTGGTTGCACTTTCATCATCAAATTCAGTTTCAGTAACCGTAAACGTCTGAGTACCTTATTTTGACTCAAACTTTCGATAAGTTCATTCATCAAATGCCTTAGAATTTGATAATAGGTCTAATGACACAAAAGCTATCTGATTCTATGGCGCCTGTTTTTTCTCACCCACAGTAGGCAGGTCCCAATCGTCGCACATTTTTGAAAACTTCTCTTGGAATACCCTTTTTGTCGCATTCCCAACTTAATACATTAGCCTTGATGGGTCATTCTCATTTCATTTGCCGCATTGGGTCGTTTGAAAACCTCAGTGACGTGAAATATGAAAGTGCTCGAAAATGAGGTTAGATCGGCAAATACTACTCATTGCACATTGCAGATTTGTGTTCCATAGATGAACAGTGAGTTTTTCATTGATGTTGTATTTTATATATTTTTTACCCATCCTTGGTCACACTCCTGAGAGGTAACACTCATGAGAATTTCCAGTAAAAATGGCGTCACACAGGATGATGAAGTGGCAAAACTCGGGGATGGCTACTGTTTGAAACCTGTCACCAAGCAGTATGGTTCTTGATATCGGATTATTTTGTTTAAGCACTAACAACACTAGTAATTAGTGTAACACTCATGAATGAAAATAAAAATATTCCTCATGTTTTTAGGCTTCTTACACTGTAAAAACAGCTGCAACTCCAAGCACTCCACTGCAGTCTCACATCTTCAACTGGACTATATAACCTTCACTTCTGACTGTTTCCCGCCATTTTCCATCAGCTTTCTTGGTCGCAAAAATGATAACACTCCTGAGGTCCCATTGAGAAGAGATATGGGGGGGGACTGACTGAAAAACTAGTTTTTCACGGGTTGGGAAAAATCTTGAAAATGTAAATCCTTACTCTAAATAAAGAGGAACCAACTTACTGCAGCTAGTAACCCTGGCCAGTTCTAGATTGTCATTGTTTCGTAACAACCTAACTTCTACTTACGTGTTAGGTAGGAGGGGACAGTAACACTCATGAGTTTCCAGGATTTCAGGTTTCATTCGTCATCACTGAGTACTCAGAATCAGTTTTTTTTACATGGATATGTCTTTGCTCTTGGGGGGTCAACCAAAAATTTCCGACACAAAAGTTGTCACGATTTTCCAAACTGATGATTTTCACGTACAACCGAGCCGTTGCTAGGTGAATGGAACTTCGCAGTTTTCATAGCACAGAAATCGTTCGCCACTCGTTGGAAAACGCTTGATTTATGTGATAAATGTTCACATCTCAAGCTACCAATTTTATTTATTTTTTTGGCTACATTCCTAAACTAAGTTGATTGGACTGTAAACAATTTTCGTTTGGCGGAAACTAAATAGCGTCTGTATTGGAGAAATAACTTTAATAGTATTTATGGTATGCTTTTTGTGCCACCAAGAATAATAAAATAAATTCTTTATCCTACATTTCGTCGCCTACAGTCCAAAGTTGAAGGATTTGTTTACAACTCTCGAGGACAACCTTAATGAAATCCCCAATCGAAGACATATCCATGTAACATGGTAGGTATCTGCTTGCAAAGCAGATAGTGGAACTTGTTTACGAGTTACGGTATTTTCTTTTAGCGAATTTTTGAAGAAAATTAAGCTATTGCTCTCGCCTCAAAATTTTTAGAATGTGAACTTTTGAAAAAAATTTATGCAGAAATCCGTTTCAGGCTATTCTGAATCATATTCTGAAGTTTAACGCATTTTTTTATGTATGTATGTATATATGTATGTATGTGTATGTGTCATTCCAGACGATAACTGTCCGTAGAATTGTGCTAGAAACTTCAAACAAATTTTAAAATGTTAAGGACACAAAACGAAAGTTCAAGTTCGTTGGCCAGCATGATCGGATTACATCTTCAGGTTGAAATTTTCAAAAATGTAGTCAAAAATTTCAAAATAGCCTGTTTTTTGCGATTTGTTGTGCGAAATAATTTTTTCAGCATACTAACATGTGGTATATTCGGAATCAGCGTAAAATTTCCTATAAGAATATGTATCAAGTTTTCAAAAATTTCAAAGTTGAAAAATCAGTCAAAAATCGAAATAATTCGACGTTCGCTAGTTGTAAAAATCGGTAATATTTGCATGAAACATTGTCCAAATTCAGATTGAACTACTCTTATGGAAGTATCCCTGTATAACCAATCCTAGAACCATGCTGTTTAAAACGTAGGTAGTAGGTGCTTGTTTAATCATTTGATTCCATGTTTGTCTATCAAAATCATAAACTAAAATTTCTCTACACGATCAATAGCGACTGAAATGTCGAAGATTTCTTCAAAAATTCGCTCATGGGGTCATGCTGCATGACTGGACTTTTTTTTTCCCTAAGTTTTTGTGTTTTAGAAAATTATATCCATGAAGTGCGCAATGAAAATTATTTTTTGGTTCTTCTAATGGTTTTCGTATTTTTGTAGGTGCCCAAAACCGTGATAGAGTCTCCGACGAAGGAGAAAGAGGCTCCGGCCCCAGCGCCGCTTCCAGTAAAGGAGAAAGAGGCGTCGACGACCCCGTCCAAAGTGCGGGGTCAGGCGGTGTCTACAAGACGAGCGACGACGCCTGCATCCAAGCAGGAGGAGAAAAAACGGGCTGCCGCCCCCAAGGATTCCCCCACTCAGCCCACACCTAAGAAACAGGAAACCCCCAGCTCCGGCAAAATGGTGAGTTGGGTAGATTTTTGTTTATAGCATTTACAGATTTGATTCAACCTTTTACAGATTTAATTCAACCTTTTACAAATTCATTTAAACCTTTTACAAATTCATTTCAACTCTCCACCGGAAGAGGTAGATACGGAAAGTAGCTGCTTGATTTTATAAGTAGTAGGCTACATGAGGTGGGTAAGTAGGTTGTAAGTAGTTGCTACATACTACTTACCAAGAACCAAAAGGACGCCTCGGAAGATGGCAAATATTTCTTTTAAGTTATAGTGTAAAAATAAATCATCGCAGTGGGAAAGAATTTCAAGATGCTGACACAATATCTCGACTTTGTTTGGAAAGTAACGTTCGACAAGCAAATATGGTTCGTAGTGTTGAAAACAAATTGCAAGTGGATCTTAATGACGTTCCTGAAATCCTTCGATCATATCATGACATCCCAGATTCGGGAGGCCATGATGGGTTCGTAAGAACCTACTTCAAAATTAAATCTAGATTTCGGTGGCCAGGAATGAGGAAAGCTGTGAAGGAGTACGTTAGAAGCTGTCATGAATGCCAACTTACCAAATTCAAATACTGTCCAAAGCCTGATACAATGATCATTGGAAATAAATCGAGGGAACCGTTTGAGTGCATTCACCTTGCTTTCGAATATCTGAATCTACCGCGGCTACCCAATCATTCCTAATTGTTGTTGACAAAGCATCTCAGTATCTGTTTGCGAAGGCGATGAAAGAAAGCTCCAGAGCTGTAGTGCAATACCTGAAAGACTTTCCCCACATCAATAAGGTGAAGAAAATTGTGTCCGATAATGGTCCTCAATTCGTTTCAAATGAAGTAAAGAAATTTGCTTCTGATCGAGGGATACGATGGATTACCTGTGCACCTTATCACCCAGAGGGTAATGGTTTAGCCGAGAGGAAGGTGCGTGACATCAAGCAGTTTTTCTCATTGTATCCCAATCTTCAAGGAGGATGGAAAGCTAGCTTGGATGCGAGTGTTAACCACCTCAACAGATCATACTCTGCTGCTCTTGGATGCTCCCCGTAGTATAAAGCATTTGGAATTAAGGCAACTTTTCCAGCGGATGTAAAGTATGGGGTAACAGCAGATATGATAGAGGAGTCAGAACAAAACCCTTCGAGCTACAATCTGAATATGAAAGCTCGATTCGACAGAAGACATTCTTCGAGGATTCCTAAGTTCCAGGAGGGAGGAAAAATACTTGTCCAATGTGGATTCAAGAACAAAAATCCAATCGTCAAGGGCCCGTTTGTAGTGAAGAAAGTTCGGTGGATGAACAACTTTCCTAAAACAATCATTTACGAAGATGACAATGGTGGTGAATTGGTCGCATCCTCTCGAAACTGTCTCCCATATTACTGCAGGAGCAGTGAATGATTTTAAGGAGGGAGAAGTGTAAGTAGTTGCTACCTGCTTCACCATAGGAATTAACTCCATTAATTATATAGTGGCGTCACTATGTCCGAAATAGTTGGTAGCTTCAATATAAATAAAACCAGTTTGTTTTTAGCTTTCAATGAATATTGTTTCTTTATGTAACTTTTAAATTAATTTTCGATTTAATGTAAGCATACCCTTACATAGGTAGTAGTATGTACGTAGCTGCATTACCTACTTACCCACCTCATGTAGCCTACTACTTACAACTTTCCTCCTAATCAATCAGCTACTTTCCATATCCTAATCAATCAGCTACTTTCCATATCCACCCCTTCCGGTGGAGAGTTGAAATGAATTTGTAAAAGGTTGAATTAAATCTGTAAAACAGGGGTGCTCAAACGGTCGATCGCGAGTGCTTTTTGAGTAGATCTCGAGAAGAAAAATTTTTTTAATAAGTAGGTAACTAAACTACAAAAATTTATTACGTAATAACACTGCTTGCGGTAAAAAACTATTATTGAGATGATTAGCGCAGTAAACGCATTCAAAAGTAAATTGCAACTTATGATAGATCAACTGAAAAGAAAGGATCTGAAACATTTTCCGTCTTTGAAAGCAAGGATTCCTCAGTTGAATTATGATACGTATGAGGCTGAATTATCAAATATTTTGGGACAATTCGAAATACGTTTTTATGATTGCAGTAAATTGGCAAATATAGCATCATTTATGAGTTATCCTTTTTCATGTAAAAAGATTGAGGAATTAGCTACTGAAGTAGCAAGTCAGTTTAATATGAACTCATGTTCTGTTGAAAATGAGTTGGTGCAGATTATATCAGATATACATCTCAAAGCTACAGCATCTGATATAAATTTCTGGTGTTTTATATCTGAAGATAAATATCCGAATCTAAGGCGAATCGCCCTTCAACTGACGGCAATGTTTGGGTCAACTTACTTGTGCGAGTCTGCATTTTCTGAAATGAAGATAATTAAGTCAAAATATCGCAATCGACTAACTGACGATCATATGTCATCATACTTGCGATTGGCACTCTTATGCACCATCTTATGAAAAGTATGCTGAGGACATGCAGTGCCACGCTTCAACATCCAAAGTCACTCCTTAGTTGAGTTCAACACCATATGTAACTCTTTTGTTTTGTAACAACGAATAAACTCGCAATTTTGAATAACTAGGAGGTTTTTCATTGATATTGTAGAGAAGAACTTAAGTAAACCTAACCCAAACCTTGACTAAAATGATGTAAATTGTGCGGAAAGCTAATATTTATATATGCTACGGTACACCCTACCTAGGTAGGTAGGGGGTATCGTGTATGTACGACAACCCTGCATCACACATACTTCCAGCCTCTCAGAGTCGATCGTAAGTAGTCTAAAAATATTGAGGTAGATCGCCAGCAGTTCAAGTTTGAGCACCCCTGTTGTAAAAGGTTTAAATGAGTTTGTAAAAGGTTGAATTAAATGTGTAAATGCTATATATGGGCCCGTCCCTAGCGCATCATATCTTGCTGCCCACTTTTCTCTGGCGAACTAGCTGTTGTTCGCGCTAGAGAAGCGAGGAAAAGAAATATGCCCGACCTATGTAAATTGTAGTTTTGCTTGAGCAAAGTAGAAACCGACCTACCTGCACAAACCCAGAAATCAAAGAAGGAAGAAGAAAAAGAGGAAAAAAAGAAAGAAGAGAAAGGAAAAAGAGGAAAGAGGCAAATAAAGAAGAGAGGCTAACCCTATAAAACCAGTTGCAGGCAGGGAGGAGCAACCACTCTCGCATTTCTACTTGTCTTGTCTTTGCTCAAGTTTCCTTACCTTCCTTTCTAACCGACAGTGCCCAGTCAGACACGGGGTGGCCAGTTTTCCTTCTATGTGCTTTCCCAGCATCTCTTTCCTGTGGAAGCTTCGTCAGCAACTTTTCCTTATTATTGGGGAGATGAAGATGCCATAATGGCCTCCGGTAACTTGAATTCTCATCGAAAATGGTGCCCCTAAATGTGCTCTGGGTCTCGTTCCTTCCTCTGTCCAGACATTAGAACGATGGTGCTCTTAAATGGGCTCCAGGCATTAATCCAATATTTTCCTTTTCCTCTTGATTATTTGTCCTGGCTACTCTGGGGAAAAATAATCAAGTTCTGTCTCTACATGTTCAGGTTTTATTAGAGGTCGTTAAAGTTTTATCCATTCAGGTTTTACCACAAGCAAATTTTTGTAAGTTCAATTTTCACTTCCTACTCACTAGACTCAGTTCAAGTATCTTTTCGCCAGACTCACTTGGCTCAATTTCTTAAACTTCTCTCGCACGCAAACGCCATAACTTACTCTTATAAAAGCGGGGTCTGGAAGCAATTATTCACTTTTGTAAAAGCGGGGTCTTAAAAAGGTTGAAGCAAGATGACGGTCGTATATTTGTTTCTTCATGCACCCACCCTTGCAGCTAACTTGCTGAGGTAAGCAGGCTGTGAGAAGCCGTGCACTACAGAAAAAATCGTACAATAGCAGTGTTGGGCATTATTGCAAATCCACTATTTATACCAGTCTATTTATTAAATCTTGCTCTCAGACTCTTGTAAAAGCGGGGTCTTACAAAGGTTGAAGCAAGATGACGGTCGTATATTTGTTTCTTCATGCACCCACCCTTGCAGCTAACTCTTGCTCTCAGACTCTTGTAAAAGCGGGGTCTTACAAAGGTTGAAGCAAGATGACGGTCGTATATTTTTCATGCACACATCCTTGCAGCTAACTCTTGCTCTCAGACTCTTGTAAAAGCGGGGTCTTACAAAGGTTGAAGCAAGATGACGGTCGTATATTTTTCATGCACCCACCCTTGCAGCTAACTCTTGCTCTCAGACTTTTGTAAAAGCGGGGTCTTACAAAGGTTGAAGCAAGATGACGGTCGTATATTTTTCATGCACCCATCCTTGCAGCTAACTCTTGCTCTCAGACTCTTGTAAAAGCGGGGTCTTACAAAGGTTGAAGCAAGATGACGGTCGTATATTTTTCATGCACCCACCCTTGCAGCTAAATCTTGCTCTCAGACTCTTGTAAAAGCGGGGTCTTACAAAGGTTGAAGCAAGATGACGGTCGTATATTTGTTTCTTCATGCACCCACCCTTGCAGCTAACTTGCTGAGGTAAGCAGGCTGTGAGAAGCCGTGCACTAAAGAAAAAATCGTACAATAGCAGTGTTGGGCATTATTGCAAATCCACTATTCATACCAGTCTATTTATTAAATCTTGCTCTCAGACTTTGGTGGTTGGGTGACTAGGGCTTTCTTTTTATCTGAGAAAGATACTGGGCGAATAAGCTTATCTGTACAAAAGGCTGTTAGCGAATTTTTGAAGAAAATTAAGCTATTGCTCTCGCCTCAAAATTTGTAGAATGTGAATTTTTGAAAACATTTTATGCAGAAATCCGTTTCAGGCTATTCTGAATCATATTCTGAAGATTGAAGCATTTTTAGCGAATTTTTGAAGAAAATTAAGCTATTGCTCTCGCCTCAAAATTTGTAGAATGTGAATTTTTGAAAAAAAATTATGCAGAAATCCGTTTCAGGCTATTCTGAATCATATTCTGAAGTTTAACGCATTTTTTTATGTATGTATATATGTATGTATGTATATATGTATGTATATATGTATGTATATATGTATGTATGTATATATGTATGTATGTGTCATTCCAGACGATAACTGTCCGTAGAATTGTGCTAGAAACTTCAAACAAATTTTAAAATGTTAAGGGCACAAAACGAAAGTTCAAGTTCGTTGGCCAGCTTGATCGGATTACATCTTCGGGTTGAAATTTTCAAAAATGTAGTCAAAAATTTCAAAATAGCCTGTTTTTTGCGATTTGTTGTGCGAAATAATTTTTTCAGCATACTAACATGTGGTATATTCGGAATCAGCGTAAAATTTCCTATAAGAATATGTATCAAGTTTTCAAAAATTTCAAAGTTGAAAAATCAGTCAAAAATCGAAATAATGCCGTTCGCTAGTTGTAAAAATCGGTAATACTCGTATTTGCATGAAACATTGTCCAAATTCAGATTGAACTACTCTTATGGAAGTATCCCTGTATAACCAATCCTAGAACCATGCTGTTTAAAACGTAGGTAGTAGGTGCTTGTTTAAAATTTCATTCCATGTTTGTCTATCAAAATCATAAACTAAAATTTCTCTACCCGATCAATAGCGACTGAAATGTCGAAGATTTCTTCAAAAATTCGCTCATGGGGTCATGCTGCATGACTGGACTTTTTTTTTAATTGGAATGTGTGCAAAAGACAACTAAAACTGTTGATTCAACTGGAACAGATAAAAAAAGTCCAGTCATGCAGCATGACCCCATGAGCGAATTTTTTAAGAAATCTTCGACATTTCAGTCGCTATTGATCGTGTAGATTTTTACAACTAGCGAACGGCATTATTTCGATTTTTGACTGATATTTCAACTTTGAAATTTTTGAAAACTTGATACATATTCTTATAGGAAATTTTACGCTGATTCCGAATATACCACATGTTAGTATGCTGAAAAAATTATTTCGCACAACAAATCGCAAAAAACAGGCTATTTTGACATTTTTGAAAATTTCAACCCGAAGATGTAATCCGATCATGCTGGCCAACGAACTTGAACTTTCGTTTTGTGTCCTTAACATTTTAAAATTTGTTTGAAGTTTCTAGCACAATTCTACGGACAGTTATCGTCTGGAATGACACATACATATATACATACATACATATATACATACATACATACATACATACATTAAAAAATGCGTTAAACTTCAGAATATGATTCAGGATAGCCTGAAACGGATTTCTGCACAAAAGTTTTTCAAAAATTCACATTCTACAAATTTTGAGGCGAGAGCAATAGCTTAATTTTCTTCAAAAATTCGCTAAAATATTGGCAACTGATTAATTTGGCTTCACTTGAGAAGAAATCTTATGCATAAGCCACCTTCATGAAATGCAATATTACGTAGGTTAGAAATGTCTTTATACCCCCATTAATAGAGTTGGTTTTGTAACCTTTAACATTCTATTCTAACACTTTTTTAGTGCACATATATTTATTATTTTAAACGTTTCGGTTGGGTTTCAGACGAGAGAAGAGAGGAAGATGGAGGCCATCATGAAAGCTTTTGAGCGGTTAGAGAAGGACGAGCAGAGAAAACAACAAACGCCTACGACGTCAGCGCCTACTGGCGGCCGAGCTCGGAAATCATCTGTATCCACTCCGATGTCCCCTGTAAGGGAAAAGTTGGAGAAACCTTTTCAGAAGAAAAAGTGAGTTGGAATTCTTCTCTGAAATATTGGTAGGGACCATAGAAAAGACTACTCGTCTAGTCACCTTCTTTCAAAACAAGTGTTGGACTCTTGGGGTTCAAATCTAACATATGGGTTCCAAGAACATGCTTCCCTATTTTGAAATCGAAAATTCCATTTTAAAGAAATAGATATAACAAATATAAATATATATATATATATATATATATATATATATATATATATAATAAATTAATGAATTACATTAAAAATATTTGTCATTACAATTTTCCCAAGTTTTAACTGTAGGCAGGAGGGTCTGCCACTGCAAGAGACACTCTATACACAATAACTTTAATCATTCGGTAGTACAATTGGTGTACTTTCATAATTTGGAAGTATAAATAACATTTCCCTGCATCAAATTTCCGATTCTCATAAGAAGCTGACTCCCGACCATCAGATACTGGTCCTGATTTGACTCGCCAGTTTTCATGTGTCAGGTGATCGTATCCGATTTCTGGATATGATATCTGGTGTTATGATGTGGTTAGTTGATAGCTTCTTTTCTACTGTTCCGAATCTAATCATAGTTTAGTATGTTACCAATGACTTGAAGTGAATTACCAGTATGTTTTTGTTTTGCAGATCTTCCAAAGCTGTTCGTGAGACTAGGTCGTCAAAAACGCTGCGGTCCCGTCGTTCCAATGCTAACGACAAGACTGGAAAGAGTATTTTCAAGTCTAGAAGTGCTAGGTCTAAAGGAACTCAAGAGTCTCGAGGGCCCAAGAGTTCACCAGACTCAAGCTCAGAAGAAAACGATGAAGATTCTGAGGACGAGAGGGATGGACCACAAGTTTCCTTAAAAGCGCGAACGAGAGGTGAGCTCTACGTTTTTGAAATTTACTAATAACATTAATTACATTGCCGACGTAACTGATCAGTCTTTTACTGTATCTTGACGAATTGCCAACTATAATTTGGTATTTTGGTGCAGAAAGTATATGACGCAACGTCTTTTTCTGCAGGTCGAATGAATAAGAAGCTCTCAAGAGATTCGGAAAGCGGTGGTGGCGAGTCAGGAGGGCGGCGGACCAGCAGCACGAGTGGTGGCACAACAGCTGTGGAAGATGAGGAATCTGCGCCTGCTACACCACCTTCAGCACCTTCCCCAGCAACATCGCCTCATCATCTGCACGAACTCCAGAAAACCCCTCCCAAGCTGGAGCCGATGCAGCCGTCAGGCACCGACCTGACACCACCACCAGCTGTCTCCAACACTTGCCTCCTGGTAGCGGCTGCTGTAGGACCTCTCGCCCCCGGTTTCAAATTCCCCAAGTCCAAGGACCCTAAAAAGGTAAACTTGAATTGTGAATTGGCGATGAAACAACAATTAAGTACGCTTTTTTACAGCAACAAATTTTGGAATACTATTCAACCTATGAACCATGTTCAGTTCACTTTTACATTGTTGGACCAACACCAATGGACGTGGGTTTGTAGGACGCGTCCACTTTGAAGAAGTCAAGCCCAGTTCAGGTCGTGTGGAAATGCTGATGTGGAAATAGCAGACGACCTCCTGGTAGGGCAATAGGCAATGAATAATTAACACCTTTAAATGAATCCTAAAAGTTGCTGAGTTCGTTAGGCGTCTGGATCTGGAAGAAATTGTCCAAACCCGAACCGTGTTGTGCTTTCAATCAGTATTCCCAACTGTTTAGAGCTTCTGTACCTTTCAACATTTTGTGTTCCACCTATTTTCAGCGTGATATCCAAGCTACCGCACTACAATGGCAACCACCCATCCATGCTTATCGCATGCCTTGTTCCTGTCTTTGCATGCCTTGTGTAGATCTTCCATGTTTTCGTACTCGTCATTTGAACTGAGGCATGACCACAAGCTTGATTGCCATTATGCCTCAACCTCTCTTTTCATGTTTCATGATTGGGGTTCCTCTATGTAGTTTGAACGCTAAATGAAAGCCCCCGCCCGGAATGGCTTTATGCATTCCTGTAAATGGCTCAGTTACCTGATATATATTGTAGTTAACATCTTCAACATGGCTCAAGCACGTTTCAAGTTGCGCCATCTAAGATCCAACTCTGTACAGTTTATTTATGTGGGGATTTAGATATTTCAGCTGTTTTCAAAGTATTTCTTCAACATTGCCTTTGGCACAAGCTTTGAATGCATCTATGAAAACCAAACTAGTCTGTGTTCTTCAATTTAAACTAAATGCGTATTCTCTTACACATAACTGCTCTGAATCATTGAAATACCACAAATCTAAAATGGTTAACAACTAGGAACGTACTTCAACTTATCCCTCTGGGTCAGGGGTTCGACCCTTCACATATATAGCGTTACTCTCAAGTCAGTTTTCAATTCAGCATGTTTCAGTTGTTCTCATGTCCTTCATAATTTCGAATCTACCTTTTATTCACCCTCTAGCCATTTGGAAGGTTTTATATTAACTAAATCAGCTTTCTAGCATTCAAATTTGAATGCAAACCACTTGTTGACACCTGCGTTTCTTTGAGAGAATTTTCGCGTTTCATGTTGGTGACATACAACAGCAAGAAGACAACAACAGCCAACAAGACACAACAACATATCAACAACAACAACAACAAGACACAACATACAACAAGAACATATCAATAAGATGTATCCCAATAATAATTATGCCCTTTTGGAGTTCAGATATATCTAACCTAGAATTGAATGATGTTCCTACATATCATTACGGCATGACGGAAAAGGTTTGGGTCGTTACTCTATTGGAAATATGAGTTTGGTTCCACCTACTTATGTTGACAACTTCCAAATGAGGTTTGAGAGGTTTGCTGAGTATTGCAATTGTTAGAGGCAATTTGCATCAGGTCAAGGAGTTTAATATGGAAGATCGAGTAGAGGGAAATGATGAATTCAGGGTATCCCTAGAAGTTTTTATTGGTGTCTTAGAATGAAAGCACTGCTGCATATAGTGATGCAGGTAGCAGTATGATGTGACATTTTCGATCTTAATTGAGTGAATTGTAATTTACACTAAGGACTAACAGATTCTGTTTTAGTTACATTCTTCATAAATTTTTTTAATTTTACTGAAGTTGATGAAGACAATAATGCATCACTATGTTTGGAATCTTAGTAACACTTGACTTGAATTTCAAATTACTGTACCTCTAATCGGTCCGCCACGAAGCTTTATAGATTGTGCAGCATTCGTTGATAAAGATTTTTTATAACAGCGTAGATTTAGGTGTCCAGCTTCCCAATTCAGAATAAAAAGACGTCGTCTAATACTTTTTATCAGTGGAGTTCCCGTGTAAAGAGGCATGCATTCTATTTTTTAGCATTTTGTGATGTTATTCGCAGCAACCACTACTTTTAAGCCCAATTTCCAGCCAACATCCCTCTTTTAATGTTAAAGAAAATGTAGGGTATACATGTTTGTGATGTCGTCAATGTTAACTAATAAGTTTCATTCCATTTTGTCTGCAGAACCTAATGTCAAGCTGGTTTGGCAGCGATATGAATGGACCCCAATCCCCCCCTAAAGGAGGCGTTCCGTTGGCGCCTGATTTCGCCAAGAAACGGTGGCTTCGACAGGCCATTTCGGAAGACTCCGACTCTCCAAAAAATGGTAATTTTCTACTTTTTTTTACCTGTGCAATTGAAGATTTGTCATAAAGACCCATTCAGATCTCATCATTCATCTTCCATCGCCCTTATCAAACAGAGAACATTTCTTCGTTTGATTCAAAGGAACTATATAATTTGATTTGTGACATTTTAATTTTACTGTGTAACATTTTTAGTGTTTATCCGTCTTCCCCCTCAGGATTCCCAAATTTTGATTAAGATAGCATTGACTTTTTCAACACAATTTAGTTCCAACGGAAATTTCAAGTAAAAAGAAAGAAAAACTACTTCATCCTCAATGTCTGCTGATTACTGACTTGTCTTTGGGTTGTTTCGAATAACCGTAGGATTTTGTTGTTAAATTGATTAAAAAAATAAAAGTTTGGCAAACTTAGTAAAATGTGTTTTGACTAAATACAGGATTAACGTAGATACGTTAGATTTGTGTTATTTGAAAAAATTGCTTCACACTAAACAAAAGTAATTTTTGGCTGTAGTCTACTTTGTTTTTGTTGGGATTTTGTCTATTAGGAGCGCCCCCGAGAGGGAGGAGGCACTAAAACGCGGTATTCCTTCAGAAACCGACCAACCAACCCAAAAAACTTCATCTTCACTTCTCAACCTTCTACTCAAAATCTTCAGTTCCCCGATTCTTCAGTTATCATCAAATCTCCAGTTCCTTCAAGTTGCCTTCGTTTGTGATTTCCAGCCGAAGGCGCTTCGCCGACGGAGATGGCGGCGCCGCCCAAAAAACGGCGCATCGCCCGCGAGAGCATCTCTTCGGAACTTTCCTTCACGCCGCCCGCCACGCCGCTAGCTGACACTGCCAGCCAGGTAAATCCCACTCTAGTCTAGCGCTTCCTTTCTGAAATAACAGTATGTACTTCCCCAACAACATGGAATAATCAAAGTAGGAAGACAAAATAATTGATATGCCTGGAAACATATCCGGGTCTGTTTCTATAGAGAAAACATATTGACGATAGATAGAGGATCCGAACCTTCCTCTGGTGCTGGTTTGTTCATATCCAGTCTTCAAGTGGCAGACTCTTATAACCTTGAAAAATATGCAACTGTATTTCAATCAGAAATCTATGCTGTGAACAAGTGCCTGGTCACCTTACAAAACCCCAACACTTATAACAAGAACATTCACGAGGACTGCCAGAACCGTTTGGAACTGGGTTAGCAAAACACTGCGAACTCAGCGTTCTGGCACTGCGAATGACTGTGCTTGCCCAGAACCGTTTCAAACTCGCAGAACGCACACTGAAAACGAAGCTATAATTGACTGCATTTTTTGTGTGTACTACTACTCTATAATCAGAACTGATTGATGCTGATGCTATAATATGTACCTGCATTGTTTTCAAGATCAAAATAACGTAGCCCTTGGTGATCTCTCCTATGATCTAATATTTCGAATTTTTGTTGTGGTGATACAATCTTTATATATAATTCCGAACGGTCTTTGAAATTGTGAAGAACTTCGCGGTCCGATTTCAGTGTTAGACGGCTCATTCGAATCAGCACGGCCCCAAGTTTGTTGCAAAAGTGTCGCCGTTCGTCTCTATACCCGCCTTGATCGTGTTCTAGGCGGTCCTTATCAACGAGAGTTGTTTATTAGGCTGTGGCGGTAACAACAGTTGCCATCAATTCACGGTAGTAAGAAACGTAGTGTAGTTACTAACATCTAGGAGAGTTATTTCTGAACGAAGAAATTGAAACTGAAGAACTTAGCGGACTTTATATATAATTCCGAACGTTCTTTATATATAATTCCGAATCAGCACGGCCCCAGGTGTCGGTAAGTAAGAAACGTAGTGATGGGGTCTTTTCTGATCAGCTGAGTGAGCTAAATCCTTTCCTGTTCACTGAAGGAAGTTGAAATTTGATAGGGAGACTCTCTGTTTATTCGGCTGTGGCAGTAACAACAGTTGCTCGTAAGTAAGAAACTTAGTGTAGTTAATAACATCTTGGAGAGTTAGTTATTTCTGAACGATCTTTGAAATTGTGAAGAACTTCGCGGACCGATTTCAGTGTTAGACGGCCCCGTGTCGCCGTTCGTCTCTCTGCTTATCTTGATCGTGTTCTAGATTAGGGCTTTCTTAGCCCTAACAGGCCTCTAGTACTACTATATTTATATTCCTATTTGGACTAAGTCGTTTATTGACTACATATTGGTAATCCATAGGAATTAATGGATGTTTTGTTTCAATTGTCCTTTTGTTTGCAGATGCTGGAGGACGATGAAAACTCTGTAACCTCTCCCCCAGCTGAACCTGAAGTTAACCAAAGGCCTTGTGAAAACTACAACGAGGAAGTGAGTCTTGTTTCCAATATTGTACTTATTCATATTCCACTCTGGGGTTTGAAGTAATCCCAAATCGGCTTGAGTGGGCCTTGACCATGGCTCATTTCTCCATTTTGACTCCCCTTTTTGTAAATACCATTGGCGTGTTCAATGTTTTTACTTAATGATCCAGAAACACATGTTGCTTGCTCATTAAAGTGACGTCTGAATGTGGTAATAATAGTTGACTTCGTACCATACGTTGTTGGACTAGTTCTCAGGTATGATCCATTTCAAATCTTAGCTCCGTGGATCGATTCATTACATAATGTAACCCACTCAGTTGATTCGATTTGATTGTATAGCAAATAAAATACTCGGAGCACGCTCTGCTGATCATAGTGGTTTCATTTCAAATAAATGTAAATTCAAGTTCCCCTATTGAAGTCTAGAGGTCACACACAATTGGCTTGTCATGCTAAAGCACTGACAGCTACAGAAATATGGTTCTATGTCAATCCTCTTACTGCCTTGTAGTGTGAAAGAGGTCCCCAATTGGAAATGTCAGGGAATTCGGCAAAAAACAACCAAATGTCGGGGTTTGATATTTTCAGTTTTCTATCACATCTTACTGCTTCTTGTACCAGCTCATCATATCGCTCTCGTTCCCACATCTCCATCCTTTGGATATAGCCTTTCTGATATCCTGACTTGACTTGACTATCCTCGCTGCAATGTAACAGCACATAATATAAAGATTCCCTCTGAAATGCCTTCTCGGTTGACTACTTCCTGTATTTTCGTGGTAGGTAAGGACACTAATTTCCCTCCCACATTTCCTTGGGGCATACTATATTGCTTGCCTTGCAGAATTGCTATTTTTCCCCAGCGGTCGGGCCATAGTCCTCCGTCTGACCTGGCAGTTCATCAATGGCGCCCCAAAACCTTCTTTAAATGTTTGCTGAGTTTGGTCTCGGGTCGAATTTTCAGATGGTAGAGATCTAGCAGCTCCATGGCTTAACGAGGTGTTTCCTTCTATAATGTATGAACCTTGTGGGTGAGCACTCCTAATATGTATTTAGAAGGCCTCTTCTGGTGAATGCTCTGGTACAATGCGGACACAGTGTTTCTTGGGTAGATCCGTCTTGTTGTGTTGATGGCATCTCTTGGCACTTTGTTTATGGTACCTAGGAGTTGCCTGCGATTACTAGGTGATGCCAAGGAAACTGCATAACCTAAACTTTTCACCCAAATACGAAAATTTTGAATGCAAAGAATCAATTTGTTGATAACGATAACGGCATGAAACGAGACGAACAAAATGAAACTAACGGTGAAATTTGTACCTTATCCCTTGATGAAATGGCGAACCAATATCAGTCCTGGTTGACGGTACTCTTCCCTAACAAACACGGCATAAAGTGGGAGCCCGACTTTCGCATCTAACAACATTTCTATAGGTGAATGGTTCATTATTTGAGCAATAACAGTTTTCTTGCGGCAGGTAATATAATTTTAAAGATGATAGGGGTAAGAAGGCTAGAGCGGAAAGCTCGTCACCGCTTGTTGCGACGGCCTGATAAAGTCTGCCCACACACACGTCTTTGTAGTGTGGAATCCAGTGTTCAGATGAGGACTATTGACTGTTAGGCATTCGTTATTATTTCATTTATTCGAATTAACAAATCTGAATTTTGAAGAAAGATTGTAATTTTTCCGTCATTCTCGAGTTTTTTCTCGAGATTTTACCTGAATTTATTGTGAAATTATTTATTTACTTTTAGTATATACTCGAAGCATTTCCTTTCTTGTGAGGCGATTTTTTAAAAATTATCAGTACGTTCTTTCACAAATGCAATTACTTTCATAAAAGTGTATCTTTTTTTTCCCATGCTTCACCTTCATTATTACCACATTTATGTACCTCAGAGGTCGATTATCGTAAGTGTCATTTTGGCGATTTTACAGGAGAGCCAAAAGAAGTTGTGGGCACACCTATTTTGATCCCTATGGCCCATTCTGATGACTTTATCATGCTCAAATTAATTAATTTGAGCATGATAAAGTCATCAGAATGGGCCATAGGGATCAAAATAGGTGTGCCCACAACTTCTTTTGGCTCTCCTGTAAAATCGCCAAAATGTCACTTACGATAATCGACCTCTGAGGTACAGATTTATGCTGGCGCAGGCTGTATTTAATTTTTAAATTGTCCGCTTTTTGTTTAGAAGCATTAAAGTTGTCGAGTTATACATTAAAATGACGAGAAAAAATAATATTTGACTTTGAAAAGTCTATTTTTTGTCAGGTAAATCTGAAGTTGGATCAGAGTAATGTCAGGGAAATTTAAAATTTCCATTTGTGGTCCCCAAAACATGTATTTCTCATTTCCCCCCTGTAAAATGACGGGAAAATACCTACTTCTAATTGTAAGATCGTTGATAAATTGATTATTGACAATCGCAAAGCGAGTTTCTTTGTTCTATCGATTTGTATAGGTACTTTTCGTTAAGCTAATTCATTATTTTTACAAAATTGAATGTTATGTTTATTTATTTTGTTGTACATATTTTTTTCAGACTATCGTTAATGGGCCTAGGACTCCACCAGCACCCCCAACTGAGGATGAGGAAGACTCAAGTCCTCCACCACCCCCACCTGAAGATGAGCTACCACTGAGGCCGCGATCTCCACCTGAAGAGCTCCAGCGACCAGCTGAGCCGCCCCTACGCCCAACTAATCTGCCTTTGACACGAGTGATTGAACCAATCACGCGGCCGATCAACCTGCCTTCGCCAATCACGCGAGTGACGGATCTGCCTGTACCAAACACGCGACCAACCGACCTGCCTGTGTCGATTACACGACCAACCGATCTGCCTTTGCCAATCACGCGACCGTCCGATCTGCCTTTGCCGATCAGTCGGCCAGAACCATCGGAGCCGATTGAAGAGACGATCGAGGCTGTGAAAGCAGAACTTGAGCGACAGAAAGAGGTGGAAGCTGAGGCAGCAGCTGAGCGCATGCGTGTGGCCAAGGAAGAAGCCAGGGTCAAGCGGAAGGTGCGTGTGAGTAACCTACCGATTTTCTTCATTTATAAATACTTAGCCACAAAATTAACATGTAAAATTGAAGAAACCTCTCATTTTCTACTCCATAAATAATGGAGTTCCAAGTATTGATCCTTATTCGATATCTGCTTAATGTTGCTTGATTCCATTGTTACAGTTGAGCCTGTCTGAGTACCTCGAAAGGGTCAAGTCGAACCCAGCCAGCACCCCGACGAAGTCTGATGACAAGAAGTCGACGGTGAACGGGCCTTCAGCTGGGAGCTCACTCGACGATGAGACGACGGAAGATGAGGCTGACGATCCTGACAACCTACCGATCGGTCCTGCTCCACCAATTGGAGTCTTCCCCAGTGCGGCCTCTTCCGACGCGCCTTTCAAAAAAGGTGAGGATTCGAATCTTCAAGAAGATAATGCAATAAGGAATACCTATTATTACATTCAGGGTCCTTGGAGAGCTTGGTTTTCCACACTGAATTTGTGATTTATGGATCCGTGTGGAGCATTCCACTGCTTTCTTCCAACCTATGAATTCTGGAACATATCGTAAAGAACCCCCCACCACCAGACTGTTGTTCCTTCCTACTACTGGGTAATCAACCAATTTAATGTCATCTGGGTCGAGCATCCCTAAGGTTCAGATCCACCTGGCTTCGGGTCTAAGCATCAAAGAGCAGTTAGGGGGCTATTTCTTCCTCCTCTCCACTCAATCTGCAACCTTCTTCACCTGTGAAGACTCCAATCTTGTTCATATCTTTCCTGAAGTACACATGCCCAGCCCCCGAAGTGTCTCATTTCCCTTAATGATAGTGACCACCACCAGCTTCCCGTCTTTCTGTCCCTGGGTGTTTTCCTAGTGACAAATCATAGGAAGAAAACTACTCATCTTAGGAAAGTGCGGTTGATGCCAAACTTCTAAGGATGGAATCTTATTCCATCTAAAAATAGTTGAAACTTCTTGTTCACACCCTTGGGTTACGCTCATTAATCAAACCTCTTCAACTGCGGACGTTTTCCTTGAACTAACAGTAGTTCTACTTTTTACCGATGTCTTCTTCCATGTCGAAAAAAATCAAGATTCCCCTGAATTGAATCTTCAATAAACAAATGAAATATAATCAGTATTTACAACAAATAATATAGTATTTCTTCGTTTGTTGACTTGCAGGTAGCTCGAGCTCATCAGCTTTCAGCGCTGCCCCCACTCTGGTTGAACAGCAGAGAGAAGCTCTGTCCGACAGGCTTCGCCGAGAATTTGGCTTATTCCTGTCTGACGATGAAGAGGAAAAGAACAAACGCTCATCTCGTGAGTATTCAACCAGATTATAATGAATTAGATAAAGACTTCACTGTGCTAATGACCCCAGCTGTTGAAAACGACCATATGAAAAATCGTTCGTTATTTTTACAATTTTGAAATTTTTACTACATAGCTATACAGGGTGTTACATCTAAGTGTAACTAGTTTTTAGTTCATTTGTTTTCCTCAGCTTTATGTGATTTTTAAGTGTAAAACTTGTTAGGTAAAGTATAAAATTCGGTTATAATGGAGTTGGATAGATCTGCGAGTGTTACCATTCGATTCAGCGTAAAAAAATACGTAGAAACCGACCCCAAACTCGTATTTCCATAGAAGGTCATTTTTCAAGAAAACCATCAATTTCAATTGAAAAAACAATGTTTTTCAACATTAAAACACAATTTCCTACCGTAATTCGCAATGTAAAAGTAAAATTTACCACACTGTTGGAAAGGTGAAATCTTGACTCAATTTTTTCCATCTCCACGGGCAAAATTCGATTGAAGAATTTTGAGCTATAGTGCTCCCAATTTTTTCAGGTTTCTTGAGATTTTTCAAATTCCAGCCGGATTTCTCTCTCATTAAACCTGCTTACAAAATTTTGAATCAGGGTGGTGAAAATTCAACGCTCTTTCCAACAGTGTACTCATTTTTTAATTTTCTCTGTCATTTGTGGGAGTTATGGTTATCTTAGTGATATAAGTTTGAAAACACGAAAAAAATCTTAAATATTGAATTACTCGAAAACTAAGCGTTTAAAAGATAAAACGAGGAGGAATTTTGGTTGCAAATATTCCAGCTTCAAAGGGACGTCTTTAAAGCGAATTCAGCGATTGGAGCCCAGCCTATTTGTCTCAAATCTATTTCAATAGGACGTCCCTCTGAAGCTAGGTGATATTAGCAAGGCTTCGCATATTATAGGAGGGACGCCCTATTGAAATTGATGACTGACGCATTTTTATGGGTTGCATTCGTGTAATCGCCGACAGACGAATACGAATATGATCGCAGTTGACTCAGAATCAACGAATAATTATCGCGATTACATTCGTATTCGACAAGATTATGCCTAAGGCGGGGCTTACACCTGGCGGGAACGGGAAAACACCGTTGCTGTGTTCCCTTTAGGGCCATGTCATACGAGCGCTATTGCCGTCGCGCAGATGCCGTCGCGTTAAAGTCGCTCCAACCCGGCAATGGGGTTCTTATGGAGCATGTCATACGGACGCTAATGCCGTCGGCGAGTCCGCGTTAGCGACGCGGCGCACGTGACGCCGGGACCCTGTCATACGGAGCGCTAGCGCCAGCGGGACGCATTTGCCGCGTGAGCACTGGCAGAACAACTGGAACACCTTTGGAGTGATCATTACGATATTTGATACGATGTTTGATACGGAAAAATTTATTTATTTAGTTGAAAAACTGCCACCTCTTAACGATGTAAAGTCGAGTGATTACAGCAACAGGCAACTGAAGGCACAGTGCTGGTACGAGGTTGGGGAGGCCATGCACGAAAACTGGAATCAGATGACAGCTGTTGAAAAAGACCAAGCAGTCCTGGATCCAAGCAGACCATCGTCTTGGATTCTTCCGATAATACTCTTCAAATGTATCTAAAGTGTGCAAAAAGCTGATACAACCTAACTGGATGGTGTCCATCTTGGTAATAACATAATTGCCGCGACGGCAAATGCGCCCGGAAGACGCTACGTATGACAGGCACCTGGCGTTGGCGGGACGGCATCAACGCGACGCATTTGCCGTCACGTATGACATGTACTTTTCTGGCGCTATCTCGACGGCATCTGCGCGACATGACATGGCCCTTACACTTGCGCGAGCCCGTCGCTCCCACTCTGCATACCTCCATTTTTCATCAACTTTGTTCTCCTGGGCTCTCGATGCTTCTACGCAGTTGTTATATTTCTGTTGAGCAATGAATCTCGCTACCTTTCTGTGGAGAAGAAACCAGCAACAACTCAAATGTGCTGCAGAGGCTGAAGGCCTATTGGATAAGAATTCGACCTCTAGACGTTTTTGGGCCCATATTTGGGTACTTGAGTACATTCTTTGTTTTTGTCCTCTTGATAAATTTTCCCAGGATTTATCGTTGAATTCTCCCACAGTCTTGGCCACCTCCATCGAAGCTCTATCTGTTTCCTTCTTCTTCTTCCGTGGCTCAACAACCCGCGAGGGGTCAAGACCGCCCAAGTAAAGTCCGCCAGTCATCTCGGCCAGTCCCGAACTCCCAGCAAAGTAGGCGCATCTATCTGGACACCTTCCACCCAGCGCAGTCTAGGGCGTCCCTTTCTTCGGGTGGAATGTATTTCCTCCTCCAGGAGTCTCCTGGGAACCGAATCGGGGCTCATTCTGGCAAGGTGACCCGCCCATCGAAGCCGGCCAATGTTAATATGATGGACCACGTCCCTGTCGTTATACAGATCCTTTATCTCTGCATTTGTTCTGATTCGCCAGGCCAGCTCGTCCGGATCAAAGATAGCTCCGAAAATTCTTCTCAAGATTTTCCTTTCGAATCGGAGCAGTTGGTTTTCCTGGGTTTTGGAGAGTGTCCAAGTCTCAGAACCAAAAGTGAGCACTGGCCTGATAAGCGTTTTATACAAACGGAGTTTCGTTGCTCGTGACAGGGTGGTACTCTTCATATGCCGAACCAGCCCAAAGTAGCTTTTGTTGGCTGCTACAATCCTCTTTTGGATTTCGGTGTCCATGTCGTTGTCTTGGGTAACCATGGATCCACTATCTTTTTCCACTCTGTCCTTATAAGAACTATCACTCTTATCCCATAGGACGGGATACCCACGAACAATCATTCGATCGATATCCATAACGATGGATATGGTAATGGATATGATGTCAAAAATCAAACTCAGTTTGGAATAACCGAAAAACGCCCGTCCCCGTCGGCGGCAGGTGTAGGACTAGAGATTCATTTCTATCTGTTCGCCACTCCCGGCGGGCCCGCCCCGTCGGTTGCGGGCACCGAGCTCTCGCAACATGCTGCGGGCGAAATTTTCCCCGTCGCGGGATCGCCCCGCTCTCGCTCAGATGTAAGTCGACACCCTTATTTCTTCGGGTTCTCCAAAAATGCGGACCCGCTGCAAGGCGCCGGGCCGGGCCCGCATCCGTCAGGTGTAACCCCCGCCTAACACAGCTTTAAAATGAGAAGAAAAAAATTTTTTGGCTGCTATTTTTTGTCAAGGGAATCTGAAGTTCGGTCAGGGAAATTTAAAATTTCCATTTCTTATGATAACAAAGTAATATTTTGTATATATCTTTTTTGTATAAAATAATAGATTATATAGCTTTTTCAGATTGAATTGAACAGTTTTCAAGAAGAAAGATGAAAGTGAGAGAGAGAAAAAAGCGAGATGAGAGAAAGATGAAATGAAATGAAAGTGTTGAAGTCAACACTTTTCAAAATGAATGAAATATTTTACAAAATGAAATAAACAATCAATTCACAAAATGAATTAAACACTTTCTTATACGAGTTTCAAAAACATGTAAACAATAACTTAAACGCATCAACCAAACATACCAGGGTACCAGCTGCAGTGAAGTGATGGACTACTACAGAGAAACAAGAAAATCATCGATATACATTGAGCGAGACGACAAGAGATTGCCGAGTTGACAGATAAGGTTATTACGTGAAAGACACACTCTGAAGAGATTATCAATAGAGTATGTAAGGTCTACTTTCCCATATTCTCCCCAACTGGTCAACTCGTTTAAAGTTATTGGTTACATGATTTTGAAACTCGTATAAGAAAGTGTTCAATTGATTTTGTACATTTTTTATTTCATTTTCTAGAGTGTTTAATTCATTTTGAAACATGTTTAAGTAATGTTTAAAAGTGTTGACTTCATTTTGAAAACTATTTAATTCAATCTGAAAAAGCAATAATACGAAATAATTTGTTCTGATGTGACTGCAATTTGTTTCAGTGAGTGGGAGCACACCGACGGATTCGCCGACCGCCGTCAACCCGCTGGCCCCCCCGCCGCCGCCTCCGAGCGACCCGCCGCCGCCTCTCAGCGCCCGCGCCGCCGCCCTTCGCGCCGTCCGGGAGCGTCAGGCCCTGAGCGGAGCCGCCGCCACAGTCGGACAATTGGCGCCTCCCTACCACGGCTGGAACTACCACTACCCGCCCCTCCCGCCGCACCACCTCCCGCCCCCGCCGCCTCCTCCGCCGCCCCCACCGCCCCCGTCGCTCGCCATCGGTCAGTACCACCACCTCCGGCACCACCAGTGAAACCTCCAACTCGCCGGTGAGTCCAAACCCACCCTGCTACCTTGTATCTATTTTTCCCTGTAAATCTTCGTAGGCACCAATTTTAAATTCAATAAAGTGTAACATATGTTATTGTGTTTTTCTGTACTACATGAATAAATTGATGGTATTTATTATTGGTATTAATCGATGGTATAATAAAGAGTATCGTGCCCATAGTATTGTGTTTTATTCTTCTTGGTTTATTTATTTATTAGTAAACAGGCATAACCCAAATAAAAGAGAAAATAAACATTTACCAGAGCGTATATCCATGGAAGGAGGAACTTATCCCTAGGAGGTTATTTGAGTTATTTAGACGATAACGTTTTTAGCGAATTTTTGAAGAAAATTAAGCTATTGCTCTCGCCTCAAAATTTGTAGAATGTGAATTTTTGAAAAAATTTTATGCAGAAATCCGTTTCAGGCTATTCTGAAGTTTAACGCATTTTTTTATGTATGTATGTATGTATGTATGTGTCATTCCAGACGATAGCTGTCCGTAGAATTGTGCTAGAAACTTCAAACAAATTTTAAAATGTTAAGGACACAAAACGAAAGTTCAAGTTCGTTGGCCAGCATGATCGGATTACATCTTCGGGTTGAAATTTTCAAAAATGTAGTCAAAAATTTCAAAATAGCCTGTAATTTGCGATTTGTCGTGCGAAATAATTTTTTCAGCATACTAACATGTGGTATATTCGGAATCAGCGTAAAATTTCCTATAAAAATATGTATCAAGTTTTCAAAAATTTCAAAGTTGAAAAATCAGTCAAAAATCCAAATAATGCCGTTCGCTAGTTGTAAAAATCGGTAATATTTGCATGAAACATTGTCCAAATTCAGATTGAACTACTCTTATGGAAGTATCCCTGTATAACCAATCCTAGAACCATGCTGTTTAAAACGTAGGTAGTAGGTGCTTAAAAAAAAAAAAAAAAAAAAAAAAAAAAAAAAAAAAAAAAGTAATCACAACTGATGAGTTTACTCTGTGCATGTGTTAATAATTTGATTCCATGTTTGTCTATCAAAATCATAAACTAAAATTTCTCAACACGATCAATAGCGACTGAAACGTCGAAGATTTCTTCAAAAATTCGCTCATGGGGTCATGCTGCATGACTGGACTTTTTCCGGATTGCGATCCGTTAACGTATCTGTTCGGAAAGATGCGTCAGAGTCACGGCGACGTATTGTCAATACCATACAACGTATTGTGTTTTACGGATCTACTAGGAACTCTCTACTTTCTACTAATTACACAATTTAAGAAAAGTAATTACGATCAGTAGAATAATTCAAATAAAGAACTTGCAAACAGATTTTTTTAGTTTTAGTCAATGCCTTATAGGAACTCAAAGAAACGTTTAAAAAATCAGCGCTTGGTTGTAACAAATTAGCCAAACGAAGCTATATAATAAGATGGCTGTTAGAGACATTGTGAATAGGGTCGGATTGGACAACATTCTGATCTTGATGAATTCTTAAAAGAAATTTGATGCTGATTACGAATGTACCACATATTTTGAAGGGGTTCGGAGTAAGCCTTCATCGAATAAAATGCAAAATACACTTCAAAATACGGTTTCAAGTTCTTTACCTAAAAATTTGCAAACCACGAGATGAATTCCTGCTCTCCGATGTTTGTTTATACTTGCCTAATGAAGAGCGGAGGCTATAATGTTCTGCCCGAAATGCATAGCTGAAATTGAAGAAAAAAGAAAAAAAAAGTCTCTTTATATGACCCTGAAGACTTAATCAACAGGTAATCAGGTTAAACAGGTAGGCATCATTTAATAAGTTTAGAACAGGGGTTCCCAAACTTTTTCGTACCGTGCCCCCTTGTGGTAAAATGAAAGCCTCCCACGCCCCCCTTACATGACTAATGAATGAATGTGAAAATAATGCAAGTTTTACATTAAAAACAATTTTTTATTTGCTATTTAACACAATTTGATAATACATAGCTTTTATGAAGTAGCCTTTAAGATAAAAATAAGTTAATCTTAATGCGATGGATGGGCTCACATTTTCTTTACAAGCGCTGATATTCTTGGTGAAGTTTTGGCAAAGGCACAACGTAAGTCACTAGCAACATCAAGTTTGTTCCGATTCTTTGTTTTTATTAATACGAGTGTTGAGAATGCTTTTTCACACAAGTAGGTGGTTGAAAAAGGCAAAAATAACAGAAGAGCTTCCTGTGACACTGTGGGATACACTTGGAAGTATTTGATCCAAAATGTTGACTTTTCCATTTTTTCAAAGTCATATTTGGCAGAAGAATCATTTTTTATTTCCAAAAATTGACATTGACATGGACAGGATCTGTTGAAAGTCTGTAAATATGTTCGTCAGCAGTGTTAGGGAAGTATTTCCCGAATTCATCAGTGAGCGTCTTCAAATGGTTTGACACTTGTTTTGACTAGTTTTATCCTTCAAAAACCTCCTTGGAGCGTGTTTCTTCTGAGATTGATACTAGTTTTGGGAAATTTGAAAAGTTGCAGGGGTTCGCTGATACTTTTCGTCTCCAAGGATGTAGTTTCTCAACATAGGTACGTCTTGATGTCGTCACGATGAGTTATGATATTTGAGTCTCCACCCTGCAGTTTCAAGTTAAGGCTGTTTAATGAATCAAGGAAGTCTGATAAATATGCCAACATTACTTGAGAACTAAACTAGGTTTGCTGAAGTTCATGCTTTCCTCATTTTGCTTCTGGTTTTCCAAGAACGAAGTTACTTCATCTCGGAGCTCAAATAGTCTGGCCAACATGTTTCCTTTTGAGAGCCAGTGTATTTCTGTTTGAAATAGCACTGTTTTGTGGTCAGTTCCTAAATCTTCACAAAGGATTTTAAACAGTCGGGTATTTAGTGCACTGTTTTTTATGTAGTTCACTATTTTAATAAATCATTTTAAGACGGCATTGAGGTCGTTTGGAAGAGTTTTGGCTGCCAAGGCTTGTTGATGTATAAAGCAATGAATCCTAGTCACATCAGCGTTCCTCACTCTGACTAACTGCATGAAGCCTGAGCGAGAACCAAGCATTGAAGAGGTGCCATTAGTGCATACGCTCATAATTTTTTGCCACGAGATTCCATGATTGTCAAAAAAATCAGACACGGCTTTCATCACATCAACAGCTTTTGTAGTGGTCTCCAGCTCTGTTGAAAAGAGTAGCTCGTCTTTTATTGATTCATTTTCAACATATCGAACATATACAACTAACTGAGAACATTGAGCAACGTCTGTACTCTCATCTAGCTGGATGGCAAAAAATGGTGATAGTTTTATTCCATCGACTACCTGGTTTTTTATGACTTCAGCCATATCATCAATAAGACGTTTACCGTCACTGTATTGTCAGACAATGGTATTTGAGATAATTTTTTCCTGCTGTCTGCCTCAAGGATGATATATGATAGTTTGGGGCAAAAACGAGCTTGCTCCTGGAGTTGTCTCGATGTTGCCCCAAAGAATGGTCGAATGGTCTCATGCCCCCCCTAACCCGTCTTCACGCCCCCCAGGGGGGGCGTGCCCCCAGTTTGGGAATCCATGGTTTAGAAGAACAGCATTCCATTTACCACCTCAGAGCTGATACTTTCGATGGACTCGCAGGGTTCTGGTTTGTCTACTCCTTCCTAAAATAAAGGATTCATGATATGCAACGAGAATGATTTATTTCATCTGAATGAAACTCTGAAATAGTGTTGAAATGCAATCTTCTGATGGCTAGAGTTCATAAAGATGGGTGTTGTCAGTGCAGTTATTACGCGAGTTTTGCAGTTACGCAAATTTGTGGGACAAAAAAGTTGATTAAGTAGGTACCTACTTCAATTTTTGTCTATGGAAATGCATGATGAATAACAAGTAATAATATACGGAAAGTAGGTAGTATATACCTACCTCTCTAGGTACTTACCTTTCCAAAGGCGATACCTACCTAATGTTCCCTTCTGGCAGAGCTCTCATGGCACGTCCTTCCTCATGACCACTTTCAAAGGACTCTAAAGATTTTTAGTTTCTTAATCGATTCAAAGAACGGTTCTGAAAACTGAATAATCCACAAACTTTTATCGCGGCTGATGTCTGGAACTTCTAACACTTGTTTGTCAACTTCCCAACACAAATTTCATTAGGATCTCGACCACACAAACTTAATCTTGCATTCACGTTTCATGTTATTGCCGGATTACAGCTTGATATAGTTCGCATAAAATGTATTACTTGGCATAGTAAAATATACTGAATCGTAAAAAGTAGGTATGTAGGTGGTGACTCCTAACGACGCTTTTCCGTATAGTTTACTCGTAACCATGACAGCAAGCTGAAATAACTTCGAAAATTAGGTTTTTAGCCTTGCCACGATGTAAGAGTGCGCTAGTGTCAAAGTCTCGAGAATATCACCTATAGGCTTTAGTTTAGAGGATATACTTTATTTAATTCTTGTTCCATAAATCAATAAAGCTTTCTATTCTTCTTCCATCATGTCCAGCACTAAAAAACTTTGAAATGAGGTGTCACTTGGCAAAAAAAAGGTGGGGGGGGGGGTTTCCAAGCACCTAAACGATGATTTGATTCATAGCAGGTGATCCAAATATTGCGAGAACGGTTTGATTTGTGAAGCGGTGGTTAAATCATTTTAATAGGTAATTTCTATGCTTTACTTTCTAGGAAGCTGTAATTTCTTATGTAGCCTCTTTAGGACATTGACTTGACGATGCCCAGGGTCCGGATCAGATGAGTGGCTTTTGAAGCTAATTTCTATGTTTTACACTCTAGGAAGCTGTAATTTCGTATGTAGTCTCTTTAGCACATTTACGTGACGATGCCCAGGGTCCGGATCAGCTGAGTGGCTCTTAGAGCTTGCATACGAGTCTGCAGGGGGGTAGGTGATGTAGCCTGGCTCGAATTCAATGAAGTACCCACGGGTGTCGTAACAATGAGTCAACACGATCGCGAATTCAATTAAGTACCCACGGGTGGGCGGTTTCTCTTATGGCCCATTTAATTGATTTGTACGCCCCGCCGTGCGATGCACGGGTGAGATCTGCCTAGTAATAAATACAATAAGAAAACACACATGAAAATGTCCCAATGTGTTGCAGACTCGTATGCAAGCATTTCAAGCTGCTTTGTCTTTCTTATGATTTTCATGTACAAACCAAGCCGTTGCTGGGGAAATAAAACTTCTTTAGTGTTTATGGGACCAAAATCGTTCTCCATTTGTTGGAAAGCTCTCGATTTATCACGCATTTCTTTCGTACTTTTAACTTAGAGTAATAAATCAGCATTCCTAGACACTACAATGGCTTAGAGGTCATGAAATGTCGTGGTAAAATGAGAGCATTCCAAAAAGTGGCGAACGTTTTCTTTTGATTTTCACGTACAACCAAGCCGTTGCTGGGGATATGAAACTTCTTTATTTTATTTATTTACTTATTTTATTTTTTTAATTCGTGTAGAACCACCCATTTTCAATAAATAATCAAAAGAAAACGTAAAAACGAAATTGGGCCACTAAAAATCCCAAAGAAACCATAAGATGTAAGATGTATGATAAGAGTCGAATGATAAGAGTCTCTTCATCAATTTCTTCTTTGTCTTTATTTGACTGGGCTACAACGTTTATATTATCCTAGGATGACATAGTTAAGCTATCATGATACAACACTTCATTTCAGATAGGTCTAGGGAAAGCAAAAACAGCTTCTATTTGCATAATGCGTTGCGACGTCATGAAAAGATGGATGCTGTTGGTTTTTCTGCTCTCCTGTAAAGTGATGTTTTTTCATGCCCACTGGCGTTTTTCTTAGGAACGGTTGACCCTATTCGGTTGATTTTTGTTTAGTTTTGAAGAAGAGATCTGGGCCAAGATATTAACGTAGCGGCTTTACAAAATGTTGATTTCAACTGCCGCTTGATGTTTCTGAAGTAAAACAAAATATGACATTTATTCCATGATACCTACGAATTCGTGTTTTTGAGATACCTGGAAACCCCTATGTTAATTGAAAATTGAGAATATAAGGAACAAAAAAAAAAAAAAAAAAAAAAAAAAAAAAAAAAAAAAAAAAAAAAAAAAACGCTCCAAATTATTTCACAAAGGTTTATTATTTTTTCAATTGAGTATGATCGTAGTTTTAGTTGGCTAGCGTACGTCATAAGGCCCGTTCAGACTCCTCGGCGTGTCCTACTTCGAATTGCCACAACCTATACTTCTATAATTATATACGCATGTTTATATTTCTCGATTTGAGCTCCTATCTATTCAAATAGTTATTGCCTTAATAATATCATTATCTAAGTACATACGAAAAGTCGAGAGGATATGTTATTAAATATGCGTAGGAAAAGCTTTGGTATTAACACACAAATATGACCTTGAAAAAACATATTCATGCCTTGAAGGAACGCCGGCGCCGTACCCACCACAAGGTGCCGCGGCGCCGTGACCCAATGCCAAGCGTGCAAGGCGTGCGCGCGTCGAAAAAGACCCTTTTTTGCCCTTTTTTGGCCCATAGCATCTATGCGAGTAAAGCAATCGGGATGGTTAAATGTTAGGACCAACTAGACCCCAAATGGAGTCTATGTGCGAAAGAACGGGTTTTTTAAGTCAATTCTTAGGCCTTTTATGGCCCGAACGGCGGACGGACATTTCAAATTTGGATTCTACGTACCTTGAAACGTAAAGTGACAAAGTTTGAGGGGGGGTTATAAAAATTTTTTGCTACACGATCACATAGGCTTATTATTGGAAATAATAAACCAAAAATCACAGAAATAGGTTGCAGGGGGGCTGAGGAAAACGCCTGTAAAAAGAAGTCTATTTAGGGAGGGAGGGGGGTGGGTGCCGGGTCCCCTTGAAATTTAGTATCAGGCACCCCAAAAACTCTCACCAAGTTCCACTCCGATATCTGAAGAAGTGGGGGGTTTACTTTGTTACGGACTTAGAGCACCCCAGAGGTGCAATGGGGGCCTAAATCTGCACTCATGGAGGGAGGAGGGTGTGACAGTACAATAAGAGATTCAACTCGTACTAATAGAATATGTGCTATGTTCGGAGAAGATGATTTTCCGGTTCTCGGATCCTCATCCATCGCCAACCACAGCAATTCAACAACGTGAGAATGGATGCCTGGCGCCGAAGCGACGGACGCACAGCGCATTCTCTCGGATCTCGCGGGAACTGTCACAACTTTCGGGACACCCCGTACGTTTTTGTTTCAGGGAAATCAGAAATTCGGTCAGGCAAATTTAAAATTTCCGTTTGGGAGGCCTCCCTGAATTCAAACGTGTATTGCACGTCTTCAGGGGTGGACTCCCCCCCCCCCCCCCCCCCCCATCTCTCCCACATTTTTTGGTCATCCTAACATAATTATAATCTCTCGTATTTCTTTCTGTTGCAGATGGTAAGTCGTACCTTCACATCATTCGCCCAACGACTCTCTGTACATACTAAGAAACACCCCCCTACCCGACAAATAAAACCTGCATACTACTTGACACCTTGTTAATACTTGCATATAACTTTATTATTATAATTTCCCTTGTAATAATTAATATTATTAAAAAAAAGTACGAGAATGTTTAAGAAAACAAAAACAAACAAAAAAACTGTTGAAATTGTTTATACCCAACTTGGTTATTTATGATATTTGTTTCCAAAAAAGTGCATTTTGAACTACGACGTTTTTTGTGTTATTGTTTTCCCTCTCTCTCTAATCTCTCTCTTTGTACAGAATCAAGGTAGTATATTTTGTAAAAGAATTTTATAAATATATATATATTATATAAATAAAAAAAATATTAATATATATGAAACAACATTATACATAAATTAAAATATAGTTTATTGAACATAAAATTATATATATGAAATTAATACCGTCATAGGTGGGAGTCCTTTTATGTACACTTGATCATGTTGTCAGTTGATTTGTTGAATTCTCCTGTAAATATTCTTGAGAGCACCAAAATTCAAAATTGAGAAAAAAACACGAAAGGATTTGCCCTTATGACATTTTCATGGCTTTCGTTTTTGTACGTTTAATTAAAAATATTGATTAGATAATGTACATTTTAAGAATTTCTTTCTTTTTTTCTCCATTTTTTTGTAAGTACAAATTGTTTGTTGAGATCCTTTGCTTTCATTTACTTTGTGTGAAGATAATTCGCATCATTGCAATGGTAAAATTATTAATATTTTTCTTAAA
The DNA here is from genome assembly GCA_030762985.1 of Adelphocoris suturalis. NCBI lineage: Eukaryota > Metazoa > Arthropoda > Insecta > Hemiptera > Miridae > Adelphocoris > Adelphocoris suturalis. Next base: position 11,889,499 of record CM061042.1, on the reverse strand, counting down.
AATGGTGTATAATCGACAAAAAATTAAATCTATACTTTTTTTTGTGTCATATTGATTTTTTTTCCGTGAAGCAGGAGGAAGCGATAGAATGTGCAATATTTTGTGAAAAGTTGTATGGAAAAAAAGGATTTTATTATTGTGTAAGTTGACATTGAGTGGAAATAATACTTATTTTTTCGTTTTTAATATATTTAATTTTAATTTAATAAGATGATGTTAGGTATGGCCGCCCTTGCTGTTGAGAGTGCGCGTTTTATTTATGCCCACATATTGACTTGTGGACCTCCCAAAATCTACCAAAAAGAAAAATAAAGGAATCGCCCCCGTGCCCTACTCGAATAAACGTACCTATTAATTTATTACTGATTTTTGATATGAAACTTCCGACAAATACGTTTTTCCCAGTGGAACCTCAGGAATGTTATCCCTTGAAACTACGTTTATTTCGTACTTCGAACTTCATGAGAGTTCATAATTTGTAAGGATTGTTAAAAAGTTGTAAAAAAAAATAAGAAAATCCAAAAAATTTAAGAGGATAATTTATATTTAATGGTAAAAGTTGTGTAATAGACGATACGAAAGCTCACTTTTTAAAATTTGTCCGGAGTTTTATTTTTATTTTTTTGAATATTTAAAAGAAATATTTCGACGATGTAGTAGTACCTATTTGTAAGTGGAACTCAATTAAATTTCGAATACAATTTTATGGTAATTTTTTGGATGAAAGGGGTCATCTGGATGTTATATTTCAAGGCCAATTCCAGTGAAGTGTGTGTGAAGTACAAAAAAATTACTTATCTAAGGAAAAAAAAGCGACGGAAATATTTTTTCTCGGGATCTCTAAAGGATATTATTTGTTATCATATTTTTAATTTGTTAATTGTAGATCACGAAACACTAATACTAACAATGAATCAGTTGTATATAAGAATTATTCAATGAATACAATTTCAATTCTATATTAAAGTGCGTTTTGTTGAGTTTTTTCCTCCTTTCTTAATCGTTAGGATGGGTGATCTTTTTTTACCCAACTTTTGGTATAAAGGTGTATATATATATATATTGCTACCTATGCAATTCTTAGGCCGACCCCCAATAATTTTTTTTAAATGTCCACTTTTTTTGTGTAACGTTTTTTGTCCCGAGATGGGAAGCGAGAGGTCGTGGGTTCGAATCCCGGCCAGGCCTGAAATTTTTTTTTTTTTTCTCGTGGGACGAAGGTTGTGGGTTCGAATCCCGGCCAGGCCTAAATTTTTTTTTTTTTTTTTTTTTTTTTTTTTTTTTTTTTTTTTTTTTGTTTTTTTTTTTTTTAGGTAGGTACCTAATGATGCGTGAGAACACGGAACTATGATGATAACAAAACTATTGACCTATTGAGGCACTATCTGAAGGAAAAAATGTTGAATAATATAGTAACATACCTTGAAAACGGGGAGTATATGCAATTATTGCACATAGATATGCGTCTCAGAGGATTGAGATTGACAGAGCAATAGATAAAGGGGATGAATACTATAAATGGGCAAGGATTGACAACGCTATTGTTAGAGAACTTGGAATGACATGGAACTATTTTTGATCCATGAAGATCACAAGTTGAAAAGGAACAATCATTAATTCCCTGGTGACTTAATTTGGTACTAAACTTCTACCTACAAATATTTTGATTTTAATGAAGAATAACATACATGAGCTGTGACTAGATGCTTGATACAAATGTAGGGTAAATTTTTGATTATAATGTAAACTGATATAAATGAGTTATGACTGGGTACTTATATAAGTTAGGAATCTGTATAATATACAGGGTGAGTCTCTCGCAAATGCAAAAAAAAATTTGGGTAAAACTACATCAAAAATGGAGTAAAATGCCGCCAACTGCATATTTTTATCTCAATCCGTTTTATCTCAATTGTTCTCAATCCGAGAGATATGATTTTTTAAAGGTTTTTTCAGGAAAACCGTGTTTTTTTCCTTTTAAACTCAACTTTCTTCACTTTACTTCATTTAATTTTAATTTTTGACCACATTTTCGAAATCAGCACTAAATTTAATATAAGAATAGTGTACTTGGGTTCTTGAAAAGTACCATCCAAAGGCCCTCACATCAGCTCAAACATTGACGATTTTGAAAAAATAATATTTCTGAAAATCTTTAAAACGTTACTCCTTTTTTTAAAAGAATCCTAGAAACTGACAAATCTCATGAAAGCTGCTTCGTCTAATACTCTTTCCAACGGTATAATCAAGTTTACTTTTATTTTGTTATTTAGGGGAGAAAATAATGTTTTAATGTTAAAAAATGTGGGTTTTTCAATGAAATCGTTGGTTTTCTCGAAAGATGACCCTCCATGAACCTACGAGTATGGGGTCGGTTTCTATGTATTTTTTCACGCTGTATCGAGTGGTAACATTTGTAGATCTCTCCAACTCCGTTATAACCGAGTTTCACACTTAAAATCGCAAATGTTTAGTTTGTTTGTTACGATTAAATGTATGTGTGTTATGGGGTAAAACTAGTTAATTAAAGTGTAAAACTCAATTATAACGTAGTTGAGAGATCTGCAAGAGTTTCCATTCGATCCAGCGAGAAAAAATACATAGAAACCGACCCCATACTCGTTGGTTCATGGAGGGTCACCTTTCGAGAAAACCAACAATTTCATTGAAAAACCCACATTTTTTAACATTAAAACATTATTTTCTCCCCTAAATAACAAAATAAAAGTAAAATTGATAATACCGTTGGAAAGCATATTAGATGAAGCAGTTTTCATGAGATTTGCCAGTTTCCAGGATTCTTTTTAAAAGAGTAGTAAAGTTTTAAAGATTTTCAGAAATATTATTTTTTCAAAATCGTCAATGTTTGAGCTGATGTGAGGGCCTTTGGATGGTACTTTTTAAGATCCCAAGTACACTATTCTTATAGTAAATTTGTGCTGATTCCGAAAATGTGGTCAAAAGTTAAAATTGAATGAAGTAAAGTGGAGAAAGTTGAGTTTAAAAGGAAAAAAACACGGTTTTCCTGAAAAAACCTTTAAAAAATCATATCTCGAGAACGGATTGAGATAAAAATATGCAGTTGGCGGCATTTTACTCTATTTTTGATGTAGTTTTACCCAATTTTTTTTTTGCATTTGCGAGAGACTCACCCTGTATAGGTAGTTATTTCTGTATATTGTTAGAATAAATTTTGCCTAGGCTATCAATACCTATCTTTTTTTCCCAAGAATGACTCTCAAGAGGACTACACCAAATTTCATCTTTACATAGCGGTCAAGAACCAAGTCACTTTATATATAAACGCTGGCCCGATTTTGACCAAATGTTGACATTGTATTACCATGTTGGAACTTGTGCCTCGCTGACTTTGGTTAGGATCAGCTGACCACGAACCATAATATCAATGATGGCAAAGTCATGCTCAAACTTCTCCTATTCACCGTAGTACGTCGAAATTTGAGAGGAAGCCTCTCTGGGACAACAAGAGACGAGGATGGGTGTACTTTACTTCCTACCCAGGCCAATAAACTGAGAAAAAAAGAGAGACGAGCAAAGTGAAGAGCGCCATCCTGATCATTTGAGTGAGCTAAAATCTCTCCTGCTCACCATAGGACGTTGCAAGTTGACAGGGAGCCTCTCTGGGACAACAAGAGGTGCAAAGTGAGGAGCTCCATTCTGATCATCTGAGAGCTAAAATCTCTCCTGTTCATCGTAGGTCGTTGAAAATTGATAGGGAGCCTCCTCTGGGATAACAAGAGACTTAGTTACATTACAGGATCCATC